>JABUQX010104924.1:0-10000 GCA_015478945.1 Trachelipus rathkii | reverse complement strand
CACTCTCAATACCCCTCCTGCATCAAACATTACAGCAAACCCCTTCACCTAGAAATGAAAAAATCACACCAGCACTTTACTATTCTAACACACACACACACATACACACACACACACACACACACACATATATATATATATATATATATATATATATAATATATATATATATATATAATATATATATTATATATTAATATATATATAATATATATATAATTATATAGTATATATATATATATATATATATATATATATATATATATATATATTATATAATTATATATATATATATATATATATATCTGTATACTAAATATATATATATATATAATTTAATATATATATATTAATATATTTATATATATATATATATATATATATTAATATAAATATATATATATATATATATATATATATAGTATATAATATATATTAAAACTTTACTTACTAGATGTAATTAAAATAAAATTTGTAGAATATATAAATTTTAGATTCCATATTTTGAGTTCGATTCATTATTAAATCTTTGTTGTTTTCCTGCTTTATATATATATATAATACATAACTAATATATAATATATATATATATAACTATATATATACTATATATATCATATATATATATATATATATATATAACCTATAACCTATAACAACTCCCAGGAAGCTTTCGCCCTGTCAGTGGGTCCAGCATCTTCTTCTTCTAGCCGAAACTCAAACCCTAGAGCACTCCATGAAAAACCCATTTCTCAGCTCAATATTTCGACGCCAAGTCCTCGAGTTAAAACACTCTCAGGTAGGGTTTCGCCCTTTCAGCAGAACTAGCATCTTCTTTCCATTAGCTCAAAACTCGTTCATTCAGAGCTCTCCAGAGGATCCTGCTTCTAAGCGCATAAGATTCTAACGCTGCGACAAGAGGAATACAAGCAAAGGAAAGACCGGGTGCAGCCCTGTCGCCCTTAACCATGCGAAGAAATATCTCATATGTCCTGACCGCTACGAACCAACCAATCTTCTTTGAGCGCAAATCATTCCACTGACTTCCCCAATAATTGCATCTTTATCCAAATATATATATCAAATCCTATTTAATTTTCATTATAGCTAAAAAAACCAAAAAATTTAAATTTTTCTCCATTCTTAAATTATTTTTTTGTCAAAAGTCCTTCATCTATTAAATATTAACGGGAAGACAAAATTTTAAAATATAAAATATATTTAATGGATTTTATAAGGATTATTCAAGACATATATAATAATATATTATAATATACACAATATATATGAAAAATAAAATACATTTATATTATATAATATATTTATATTATAAATAAATAAATAATATTTTTTTGTTGGTAAATGATGTTATTGGGAATAATTTTTTTAGATAATCCTATAAGTAACATTTGAAGTATGAATTCTTAAAATTATATTATTTTGGTCTTTTCGAAACCCAAATTAAAAGAACACACAATAGCATATTACGCATTGGTCTAAGTTCTTTCAAGTTACAACTTAATAAACTTACTCCCAGATGTGACCTCTAAGGATGAATGTGTCTGCGGAGGACATCAATTTTAATTATTTGCGAGTACAAAAATAAGAACAATAATTGAACAGAAGGAATACGAAATATCTATATGGTATTTATGAAATAGATTTTACAATGGAAAGGGAGACTAGGCCAAATGGTCGACACAACATCAAAAATATTTTCTGCACAGCCCGCCGCAGGCGTTATGTTATGTTATGTTATGTTATGTTATGTTATGTTATGTTATGTTATGTTATGTTATGTTATGTTATGTTATGTTATGTTATGTTGTTAGGTTAGGGTAGGTTAGGTTAGGTTAGGTTAGGTTAGGTTTTGTTGGATTTGTTAGAGAAACTCTAAATAAACAGATTTTGTTTTTACAAATGTCAACCCATTTTCCTGTCAATCCATTTTCCATTCGATCATTTGGGTATAGGTCCATGGAAAGAAATTGGTGAAGATGGTCTAGAAAAAAAGTTGGTTTCATAGGCTTACAAAAGTGACCAGCTTAAAGCTACAATTACAGTGAATGTGTCTTTATTATCGAATAAACCTAAGACTCTCGAATTAATTAAATAATATTATGATTGAAATCATTGAGAATGCAATAAAAGGTTTTAAAATATTCCAAAAATTTAATACTCCATTTATTACTCTTAAAGCTGATACTTTGTTTACATTTTTCACTTAAAAGTTAAACATATTCACAAAGGGCTTTCCAAAGAGGAAAAATCATTAATTTACAATAATAACCTCACTTTACCAAACAGGTCCTACTTATTCGTTCAAAAACTTACCCGTAGTAACAATAGCCCAAGTGATAAGAAATTACAAGAATATCTTACTTTGTCTGAATTCTACATAAATGGTATTGTTACGGTTGAAGAATATGCAGAAATTCTGAATAAAGATGTTCAACCACTCACCGTCGTCTGCCAAAAAAAAAAAAAAAAAAAAAAAAATTGAAACGTGCCTAAGATTTCAAAATGGGCCCTTCTGTTTCGACGAAATTCAACTTAAGTTTTTGGACAGATTAGTAACTGGTGAGGCAAACTAAATATTTAATAAGAATAAGACGACGCAGATAATAGCTTAATAGGGTATGATCTCGAAAGACTTACATCCAAAGAAAGTTATGTTAAGTGATTTTAGATATCTATTGCCTATCTAGTGCCAATGAAGACTAGTTTAATGGACTAGTTCTAAGCATGTGATATAAAGTGGAAACTACCCTAAACACATTCTTTCCCCCAAATCCAAAAAGACTTGCGAAAATGATATTAACAAAATTGTGAATCGAGGGAAGGAAGGTTATTGATAATCATGGAAATTATGTTATTGATAAATTTCAAATTAAAATAAAATTTTGGTATTTCTTTTAATCTGAGTTATTTTATTGTTTAAATGTATTATAAAACATGAAATCCCAATACTTTTTTCTAATCAAAAATTATATATATATATATATATATATATATATATATATATATATATATAATATATATTATATATATATATATATATATATATATATAATATATATATATAATATTATAATATATATAAAATCAGGAATCAGCATCACGTCACTGCTTCCCACAATAGTTAATAGGGTCTTAAAATATGCCACCAGAAATCCTGTGACATGCATGAGCACTCTAAGTATAAAAAATGTAGCCCGAAACCCAAACACCAATTACCACTGCCTTTTAATCGCCTTTTACGACACGCAGAACGTAATTTGTGGAAATTCTTTCCCAACACATCAGGGATAATATATATAGTATATATATATATATAATATATATATATATATATATATTATATATATCATATATATATATTATTATATTAATTAATATATATATAATATAATATATATATATATATAAATATATATATAAATATTATTTATATTATATAAATAATAATAGTATATATAATAATATATATATGATATATTAATGTATAACGGTGCAGACTATCGATCGCTATTAACGGAGTATGAGTGGTGGCAGACAGCGATGGGTGAGTATTGGGAGTGCGGGAGCGGGCGATGAGGTGAAGTGCCGGAGCCCGCACGGGTCTCGAGCGGTCACCATACAGTCTCGCTGCGGTCGGTTTTCTTTTTTCCTCCTTATTCTCGTTTGGCCCTGGGTCTTGTGTACTCCCTTTGTGCGAGGTTGTGGCGTGTCGGTATCCCCTCTATCCTTCCGCTCGACTCGCTCCTCCGACCTTTGTATTACCGATCCGGTCCGTCCGTCCTGTTGCTGTCGAATCCGATCTCCTTCGCTTATTATCATCTATATCCTATATTATAAATATCATTAATTATTACTACTTTTCTCTATCATATGCCTTTTATCCTAATATCTTTAATTTAATTATATTGTTATATCTCTTAATTTAAAAACTTTCTCTCCAATTATTTTGTTTAACATAAAGATTTTATATAATTATTAATTATTATATTTATGAAATAATATAACAGAAGTAATTTTAATATTTTATTTTATAAACGTTACTAAGTATATTTATTATATATATTGAGAGATAAAATTTATATTGTCCGTGTAATGTTAGTATCAATGACTTATGGTAAGAGATATAGACAAAAGTAAATGAAGTTTAATGACAATGTAGAATTAAGAGAGGTTGGAATAAAGAAATTAAAATGACTGAGAATACGATTAAGAGGAAAAAAATAATAGTTTGAGTGTATGGTAGGTTCACTTATATCTAAACTATACGCGAAATTAATAGAATAAATAGAGATACTTGAAATGTCATATGCTGCGATAAAATGATATCGTTTTGGTTAACATGAGGAGTTTCTAGATCGCAAGTGGGAACGAAAAAGAAATAGTGGATTTGATCAGTTAAGAATGCTGGAGAAGAGAAATGTGTTTGGCAGAGGCGAGAAGAAGTTGTCTTAGTATATAGCTCGTGTGCGTGTTGATGTGGGGTGGTGGTTGCTGTGGGCCACCTGGGCCAAGTTCAACCAATGAACGCAAAAATCCCTTATGAATGTCCCGTCATCTAAATAAAAAGTATTCGTGAAGTCTTCGGTGCGATTTCCCATGTGCGCGTATAAACTCTCACATTAATTAAGGTATATGAGCCCGGTAGACTGGGTTCTTTGCAGACTTTAGGCCATTTTTAATCCTTCTTTCTGTTTAAGTGCATGGACCGTATTCGTTTCCTGTTCATGTGGGTGGAGATAATTTGAATACTACGTAATATGAATGATGCAATGAAGAATGTATATGTGTTTAGAGCATATATATATATATTATATTATATTTATTTTATATAATATAATAATATATATATATATATATTATTATATGTATATTACTTATACGTATCAGGTGTAGTAATATATTATACTCAACCCCAATAATACTACTATATATATATATCTATATATATTATATATATATATATATTATATATTAATTATTATATTCAGAATAACAACAAAATGAATGAAAAAGAAAGTTCCCGGGTGTTTTAAAGATTAGTTATACTATATATATATTCTAAATACACATAATATATATAATATATTATACCACGTTAATACATATATAACCAATGCGCTCTTTGAAATGAGGAAATTTTATATTATCACGCTAACCTGCTCTTGAAATAATATATAATTGATGAAGACTAAAAAATTCCTCCCTTCCAAAACATGAAGTTTGAGCTATGAATCATGGGTAATGTGAATCATCTCCGGAATGTGGCAATGTATGAAAAGAAACTTAGGGCGACACAACAAAAGAGGGAATATATATATATATTATATAATATAATATAATATATATATTATTATATATTATATATTATTATATATTACGTATATATATATATATTATATATAGATAATATATAAATATATATATTTTTAATATATATAAATATATATATATTAATAATATTATTAATATATATATTACTAATATTTTAATTATATTATTTTATATATTTATAATATATTTAACTTATATATTAATCTATATTATATAATATATATATATATATATAATATATATATATATATATATTATATATATTATATATTAATTATTATAATATTATATATATTGATTTTAAATATATTTCTTATAATATTCATATTATAATATATATATATTATTATTATATATATTAAAATATTCTAATATAATATATATAATATATATAGTATTATATATAAATTTTATATATATTATTTTATAGAAATATATATTATATAAATATAATATATATAAATATATACTATTATTATTATAAATAATAGTTATAAAGGAAGTTGTAGTTTTATCTTTTCTGAAGACTATATTCAATAATGTATATATATACTGGTAGCCCGTTTATATATTATATATTATATATAAATTATATTGGAATAAAAAATATAATAAATTAAATATAAATATATATAAATATAATATAATAAGTGATATTATATATTATTAGTTATTTCATATATATATTAGTCTATAAATATATTTATTACTTATAATACATTATATACATTTATTTACTATATTTATAATATAAATAGATTTTATATTGCATATATTAATTTTAGAGATAATATGTGTTAATAGATTAATTGCACTAAATGATATACTTATATGAAATGTTAAAACATCGATCACATTTAATAGTACTAAGTTTGCCTATAGTTTCTTCTCATGTATGATTATGATAAAGTGTTTCACTACATATGCCTTTTTGTGAATACCTCAGTAATTTTGCTAAGAGTATAAGTATATATTGAAATTTAATTATATAATATTATTTTGTAAATATATATATCTATCAATATTATTAGTTCTCTCGACTCTCTAATCACTTTCGAAAAGCGGCCATGTCTGCACCAAAGAATTTCATCACACTAGTGAGTCACTAAACAGAGCTCCTCTAAAATTACTCAAAAATGGATGACACGCGACATGGAGGTACAATTAGAACACTACTTTTGAAATACTATATATTCCAATAGATTAAGGTCAATGGACCATTACTTGAACCTGTGTTCCTTGCTGGTATGCCCTATAACATAAGAAATATGTACCTAATTTAGCTCGTTCCATACCTCACTTTTCCAAACTAGTGATAATACTATACTTGCGATCTTCTCCAAGAAAAACATGTTTTGTATTAGACATTCCACAACAAATTGGCGTTCGCGTGACTTGAGGTAATAACTATTATGATCAAGTGGGAACTTCAATGCTTTCAGACATAACATTAAAAAGCGTTTGAATATGGATAGAGTTGCGTATTGTAAATTTTACAGGTTTTCCGAGACTTCTAGCGCTCCTCAAATAAAATTATACGAGTGCTAGTTATATTAGTAGATTAAATCCCCATTTCTCAGTCAGTCATTATTGATCAAATTCCTAGTCAGAACAATACTCTCTAGCTGTACGTCAATTCTACTCCTATCACTGTTTGGCTCCTTAAGATTGCTGAATCATTTCAAGACTTTTTTACTCATATAATATTTCTTTGCAAGCTGATGAGTAGCAAAATGTTGCTCCATTTCTTTATTATCAAAGTCAACTATTGTCCTACTGGCTAGTTTACCTCAGTGCTTCTTTTTCTCTCTCCGCCTATACTTATTGATCTAGTCTATTGAACTATGATTGCGCTGTGACGCTGACTTTTAATCGTATATGAAGATTACTAATCCCCTCTCATTTTAATCAATGTCCCAAAATACACTCTTATATAATCTATTCAAAGATTGTGCCATTTATATTATTGTAGTTTTGATAAAATGATCTCTCTTTCTTGCGTAATTCGCTATGCATTGGCCATTGCTAGATCTAGCCTAAATTTTTCTGTAAATACTTTTCCCTATCAATCACACGATTTATGAATATGATCAACACGCAGTGGTCAGTTTTTAGTAGGAATGTCGTGTTTTGTTGACCTAAAAAAATGTTAACTTCTTAGAAATCACCGTACCGTATTCACTTTCCCTTCATCTCGTGATGTAATATTATTATAACGTATTATTTGCATTGTAAAAAATAGATTATTATCAGTACAACTGTATTATCTGCATTGTAGAAATTAGATTAGAATCTGTATAAGATAATAATCTTTTCTTATATTGTTTTGACTAACTACCTGAACAAGTTGGTACCATTTTACAAGTCTAGGGAAAACACGCCACAAAAGTCAGCTTACACCAGCAGCACAAACAGTTCCGAAACAATAATTGAAAGATTAATTATTCATCAAAGACAATAACAGTAGTAATATATGGAAATGAGCAGCAAGCTAATCAGCGATCAGTATTTCTCTGACGTCACTAAGCCCCTCCCCTTTTTCATATTTGTTATTTTTGTCGATTGTTCTTTCTTTTTATTGTATGTTGTTTCTGCTTTTGCTGTTGTTGTTATTTTGTAGTTGTTGTTGTTTGCTGTTATTATTATGATGCATACACATGTACAAGCACGTACATGTGTGCTTATTTACTTTCAAATGTGCACTTGTTTATTTCTGTTGTTGTCTTTGTTTCGCTTGTTGTTGTTGTTTGGTTGCGTCAGCGCGTTGGTGAAGACACACACACATACGCACACACACATATTGAGAGCTACGGGGTGATGTTACCCATATATATATATATATGTGTATATTATATATATATATATTATTATATATATATATATACACATAAGTATATATAAATAGTGACATTATATTATAATTATATAGTAAAAGTATATATATATATCATTGTATATATATATATTTTTTTATACTTCATATGCTATATATATAACATATATATAAGTGATTATATATATTAATAATAAATATAATATTATCTGTTATTATAATATATATATTTATTCTATGTAATAATAATAATTATATCCTATATTTTATCCTATTTTATATATATTAGTGTATACCGTAACCTAAATACGTTATTGAGTACTATTTTATAGCATGTAAATTTGCGGGGTTATTTAAGCTGTTATGTGATTTTTCTTTGTTTTTTTTTTTAATGGCTTCTTCAATAAATAACTGTTTGTGGAATATGATGTTTATTTCTATTTATTTACTTTAGGTTAAATTATATGAAAGATAACAAGAAAATTTTATTTTTATTTTTTATACTACGTACTATACCTAATTTTTTTTATTTACAATCTAAATTCAGTATTAGCTACTATAATTAGTTGTTAAACTTTTAAATAATACCTAGTTATGAGCACACTGCTGGCCAGTATGTGATATTCTGGACATTCTTAAAACTATCAACGAATGTATAAGATTTATGTTTGTTGTTCTTTACGACTGGTACGCCTGTAGTAACAATAGTATCTTTGCATGACTAAGAATATGACATGCTGTATATGCTAGGCCATGAATGTGCTGATCCCATGACCTCAAGACTTCTTGCTAAGTCTGAATAAGCATAAGCAACAGTGTTAGTTTTGGTGCAAATCTTTATGGATTTATTAATTGCGCCTTAAGACATAAGAAAATCTTACACTACAATTCATGTTTTCGATAGTACCTATGCTTGCAGTTCAAATAAACTTAAATATTTGAAATCGCTGTATTATTGTCGAAAAGCATGTGAATTTGATTATCTTTCAACCTGCATTTTGTATTCTGTATTTTGTATTCAAACTTTATCATTTAAATGATTTGAATTTGCAGCCTGTTATATGATATATATATATATATTAATCATATAACTATAATTTATATATATTAATATAAAAAGATAAATCTATTTTATATCTATATATATCGTCGCTATATACTATTACTACACTATATACGCAATTTATATTAATATATATATTAAATATACCTGTATATTGTGTAGTATTATACTATTCTTAATTATATATATAATTATTATTTCATATGTTTGATTCAATAATGGGTTTGTTTTACAATAGTTTGTATTTGACAAACCACGTCTGACACGTGTGTAACTATCCCGTTTTTTCTTTTCCAGTATTGTTTTGCAAATCATCATGGAAAGACTACACACAACAATGTCTCCAAATGTCAGCTGTATTTACGAAATATCATCGTCTGTGAAAAATTATGTTAGTGCATCATTGCTTGAACTGCTCTATACCAACATTATGGTGCGTATCACAGAATCTACCGAGAAACACTATTGCCAATGTGCCATCCGCCAAATTTAAAACCGCAGTTAATATATGGATAATACCGACGGTTAGACACATCCACTCGCCACTGAGCGCAAGAATATGGCGCGTAGCTGTTAATGTCGGACGACCTTGACGAAATCACGATTTCGGATGGCCGTTCGCAAGAGCTATTTTTGTCGTACGCCAAAAGCTGGCGTATTTTACGTAAGGATCTTGGTTTAAAGATCCACACAGCATCAAATATTCTTCAACTCGTTACAGGATTTGAAGCGCCCGGCACTTATGTTTACGC
>JABUQX010104923.1:20000-33423 GCA_015478945.1 Trachelipus rathkii | reverse complement strand
TGGAACACCTAACGCGTCCATGATCTAACATGAAATATTATCCTACCCATTAGACCCCGCCCCCCCTTTCAGAAAATATATCAAACTGTAATAAAAATGATACAGAGGCGATTTGATAGCACTGTAAACACTACTTGGAGACACCCCGAGAGATGCACTAACCCATCTCGGTTGCGTTACCCTGAAGGTTGTCCTGTTAAGGCAGCACCCTTTGAGCTACCCAGAACAATAAAGACGTATTATTCTAAACAAAATCCCGTAACAAGGACCAAGCTATCAAAGGATACAGCATCTCGAAACTATTGAATTGGACACACTTCATCAAGTGTCCTCTTTTTGAGTATGTACCATCTAATTTACCTTATAATTAAACGTAGACATTAGCAAATCTCTCGGGCAAACCTAACTATCAACAAATAATTAACCTAGTCTCACGTTTCTAACACATCTCCGTCGTCGACACACTAATATCTTACAAAACTCATCATCTCTTCTTACCCAAATCTAGTGTTATTCACCCTTTCATAGAATATTTACATAAACGACCTAACTTACGAATAAACAGTTCATTAACCAAGACTATCTAAACAACACACTCACCTCCCAGAGAAAACCGGATGCGCCCTGAAAGTTTAGAACTTGAGAGGCAGGGATCACCCGAAAGTGTAAGCGCATACCCCTTCCAAGAGGTAGGCCTCAGCCCTTCGGAACTGAGCCAGAGCCTTTACACCCCTCGGTGTGAGCCCCCCTCTCAAGATCACACCCTACTTCAGGGGACGCACCTCCCTTGTTCTCTCGGTGAGGTGTGTGATTGCTTAGACTACTCTGGATGAACCGT
This sequence comes from Trachelipus rathkii, assembly GCA_015478945.1. Taxonomy (NCBI): domain Eukaryota; kingdom Metazoa; phylum Arthropoda; class Malacostraca; order Isopoda; family Trachelipodidae; genus Trachelipus; species Trachelipus rathkii. The sequence goes on along the minus strand of JABUQX010104923.1, from coordinate 32,585 downwards.
TTATTCTAAGTTAGGTACTTATGATTGTGTGATGATGTGATTTAACCTTTTCTAGATTCAGAAAGTGGGACCATATCGAGTAGTATGTCTTATTAGTGACTTTACCGTATAAGTAGAATTTCATGCATGTTAGCTTATTTATCTATACTGCAATGTATGTTGAAAGTCTTTGTGTAACGGACCATTGAACCTGGGGTTACTTCATATTCAGGTGATAAATGATAACCAGATTATATTCAATGGTTAGTATATAAGAACTTATTTTTGTGTACATTATTTGGAATAAAACTTTGTTAATTTTACAATATCTTTGTCTTAGATAATGACAAATTATGATCAGAATCCGTTATAATCGTTACTATGTCAATGTAAAATAATCGTTAAATGTTAGAGATATGCTTGGAAAATATGAATAAGTTACGTTGTACGCTGTTTAGTACTTACTGCTGTAAGTATTAAGACTTTTGTTAATGTATTGTTTTATCCTATAGATTGTTCGTTTTGATAACAATTCATTTCTTAGTCCTCATGAGCTATGTCAGCTTTTCTAATGTGAAAAACCTTGTATATATAGCACTATTATTCGTTTTTTATATAATATTCTATTTTTGTACTATGTATTGTTGTTGTTAGTGCTGTGATCTAATGAGGATTATATATACCCTTAGAACGTAATAGGTTCATTTCGTACTTACGTATTCTGATTACAGTTCTTCTGATTGGTTGAAAGAAAGATCTCATTACATTTGAGGATGTTTATACACTATTTCTTCAGTAGGATATTTTTCGCAGTGCCAATACCTAGACTATATCCCGCATCCTACCGCTTGTTTGATCTTCATGAGGAGTTTCTTTCATCCCAACGAGTCGTCATTATATCTTTTATCGTAAACCGCAAATATGCCCTACATTGCTTGTGATTTTGCCTGAGATCATAGATTAACTAATTGCTCACTTTATTTGGCAATGGTTATAGGCCATTCAAATCATTCAGTTTAGATCTTGAATTTTCTGAAAGGGGACGGAGGGTTAAAAAAAATGTTATTTTGGTAAGGTTATGAAATTTTGTTAGATATTACGATGAAAGTTAAAAACTTTGGTTATTTGCACTTATTCTTCGCGTATAAATCTGTAAGGATTTATGATACATTTTTTTGATAAATCTTACCTGTGTCAAGTAAATATTCCGCTTGAATTTGAGATTATGCCGGTAAATATGAACAGGTTACGTTCTGTAGTAAGTTAGTACTTACTTACGTGTATTAAGATGTGAAACTTTTTTTAGTTAACATTATCTAGACGTAAGATTGGTAGTTTTACCTTTGACATTATTCCTGTTCATGTGATGCATTTAGCTTATATTTATATAAAACTCTTTTTATTTAGCATATATCGATGGTAGCTATAAAAGAAACTCATTGGGCTAATGGTTTATCCGAAATTATACCTAAATGCCTAACGAAATCATTTGTATTGTCAAAACTTAACATCGATATGTTAGATATACTGCTTGAAAAAAAGTGATAGGTTAGTTTGCGTTATGGCTAGCTAGGTAACGTTATGCTTTAAGATATGAACTTTGTTAAGTTAGTTGTTTATTCTAGCGTAGGTGTGTTAGGTTTTTTATTGTACATTATAATTCTTATTTCTGCTATGCTAGTTAGCTTTATAAGTGAAAAAGCAATGTACTTAGCATATATCGTGTTGTATAAAGAATATTTTTGGCTGTTGTTTGTTGTTGTTGATTGTTGTTGTTGTTGTGTTGTTGTTGTTGTGTTGTGGTGGTGTCTTAACGAGATATATACCCCTTTTGAAATGATATGGTTCGTTCGTGCAAGTTATTTTGTACTTTCTCTACTGATTAGGTTGAAGAAATGAATCTCGTTCCTTTAGAGCTGTTTATTACATCCCAAATTTCGACAGTAACATTTTCGCCTGTACCTGTTGTTATGATACCTCTCATCGGCTCCTACGAATGTACCTCTTTACTAGACCTTTAGATAGCATTCTCCAGACAGGTGATCTGTTATCATCGTCAAAAGTGGAAAATTGATCCAACCCTCATACGTAATCCATCTAGTCAAATCAGATACTTTTATGGATTTGGAATATAGATTCAATGACTTCATAGCAAGCATCTTTCGAATGAATGGTTTCAAATCTCTTGTTGAAGGGAAAAAGTTATTTCTAATATATCATTAAAGTTACTTGATGAAAAACTCTTCCCTATGGACTTTTAGCTTCTCACATAGCATATGCATTAAGGATTAGTGCTGTAGGTGTTATGTGAATCGTTGTTTCATCTTAGCAGTATTCTTCCTATAAGAGGGTGCCTGCTTTCCTTGGTAACATTATATCTTATTCTGGTAATGTTAGATTACTTTCATCTAATATAATAACTTGTACGTTATAGATATAACTCATTAGATCTTTATATACATACACACGTTATGGTTAAATTGTTGTTCAATATTTACATGTAATTAATAATTAAACATTGTTATTTAGAGATACTTGACAAAGTCGTGAATAAGATACTTTTGGATTTAGTTAGTACTTTTTACTGATGTAAGTTCCTTTGTTAATGTTAACCATTTTATTCTGTTTAAGATGGGCTAATTTCTCGTAGTGGTTTATATTTCATATTCAAATATATTATTAAGTTTTATATATGTGAAAACTTTGTTACGTCAACATTATATTGGGTGATGTTGTAAGAACTTGTTTATGTTGATTATCAAAATGAGACTCAATGTAACTATTATCAATAGTATCAGATAGATCAATAGATCACAGGCATGGTCGAGGGATGTTGGATCTGGCTGTGGGTAGGATGGGTGGTGATTCACTTTATTGATATACTGCTTGTAGGGTATGAAAAACGTAAATTTTGTTAAGTTATAACATAAAAGAATAAAAATATCTTAATTTATTTATATTTAGGTATGTATTTTTAGTCTTGATGTTCTTAATACCATACTTTTCGAAATCTAAACCCAAACATATAGAAGGACACCACATGTATCATTACACAATATTAATCAAATCTGCCCGCACCGAGCCGCACCGGTGCATCTGCAACTCCTACTCCTCGAGTCAGATTCCTTCTCCATTTTCTTTCCTTTCTTTATTCATCCTTAATCCTTCTTCTTCCTCTTTGTTTTCCATCATGCAGAAAGATTTTGCACTCGCCTCCCTAAGGGGCTTCCTAGTACACCCCATACGAACTATAACCATCATATTCACTCTAACGACCTCACTAACCAATATAAGGACACCACATTGTTGTTTTTCGATGTTTATTAACTCGCACCGCAGTGGCTCCAGCACCGGTGCCGGAACCAACTCTGAATCCTTCTCAACCTCCTCCTCCTCCTCATTCTTCTTCCTCTCTCTCCTTTCCTCCTCTTCTTCCTTCTTTTTCTTCATTCTTCTTCCTCTGTTTTGCATTCCATGCCTTTCTTCTTTCATTTTCAAACTGGGGACCCCCCTCTGGATGCTCTGTACCTGAACTTCCGAATTTCGACTCCAATCTTCTCGTCTCAGACTTCCACTCTGTTCTACGCCACACTCAAGTTTCAGTCTTCTACTCAATATTCAAGTAAAGGTGTGGGTCCCCCCTTACGGACGGGGACGCCAGGGGTACGTAATCTCGTCTAGATAGCTTACTCACCATAAACCAAATCCTCCAAATATTCACCCAATACGATAACTTCATAACCTCTCATTAGATATAAATTGGACTCATATACCGAATGTAGCAGTATCCAACCTCGGCTAGGAAAGCATAAGTCGAGAGTGGGTAACAAAATACATCCCTATAGGGATCGTTTTCGATCTCAAGAATTCAATCCTTCTGGGAATGATTCTCGATGTAATAATAAATAACTAATAATAATGGTAGCGCACCGCGCTGCGCCCTCTCCCTCACAATCCAAACACCTGGTCGATGATTAACCGTTAGGCCTATCTCAATCTCGGTTTGGAAAGCCAAAAGGATATAAACGCGGGCGTAGCGGCTATCGCTCTCGGGCAGCACCCCCTTAGGGTACCACGTCACCAAACTCGCTGGCGATCGAGTTGTCACATAATAGATTAGTATCAAGTTGTCAGCGATCCATACTCTAGTCCTTCATATCGAAAAGGTTGGGCTCGCGGAGGGTGTTGGCCTACTAAACTCTAATATTTAAAAACTAAATAACCTCTTTCTATTTACATCTTCATTGTAAAATGCCAACCAGAAGCTACGTAAAGACATTTAAACATCGAGTTTAGGGTAATCGATCAACGATAAATCGATGCAACATTCAAAAGATTTCTACCCTAATCGATTCAAACCTTCTAGAACCAAAAAAAGCCCCCCGTGAGCTCAGCCCCACTTCTGGGTTAAAGTAATTACCTGAGTTCAGCTCAAACTCATGTCGTCTTCCAGACCTTAAATCGTCTCACCGCACCTAGTAACATCTTAGTCGATAAGCTAAAGAAATACCATAGATGTAAGCCTCTAAAAATGATTAGATCTGGTACCTCGGCAGTTTTCCGCAAGTTTACCACTCCTTACTACTACTACTACTAATAATAATAATAATAATAATAATAATAATAATAATAATAATAATAATAATATAATAATAATAATAATAATAATAATAATAATAATAATAATAATTCTCTTCTTTATCTTCCTTCTTTCCCCGGATTGGGTGTGAGGTGAGCAGCATACACCAGAAACAGAAAAATTAGTAGAACATGACGTTAGTCGAGAGGAAAAGCTCAACCCCCTACCATCCCCTCATACCCTTGCTAATTGGTTGCCATCTGGGCACCCGAGGTGCGGAAGATGTGAAAATCCGACAAATCTAGAGTTGGCTTCGACATACAAATCCGGGAAGATGGGATAGCTACCCCATCTTTCCGGCTTTAAATGCCCAATCTTTCACTTTAATAATTGAATATAAATAAATTCTACATATGTGAATTGATTTATATAGAAATTTCATTAGGAATTATCTTTTGTTCAAATTTCTAATCAAAGAATTAAATTGATCCGGGTCATTATTAAATAAAATTAGTATAAGAGAGAGAATCGCATACAACAGAATCGACGATAGAGGAATCCCAAGACCTACTCTCGGCAAGCGATTTGTGAATTAAAATATAAACTTTTGTCATCTCCTTAATACGAAATATATTTTTAAATTTTCTTTATTGCAATCAATTAAGATAATATTTTTGAAACTATAAGAATTATTCCATCTGTGACATTTAATAAATAAAGAAATAGAGGAATAATATCTTTAATAAATCAATCAAACTAAATTATCTATCATGAGCTAAGTTGCTTTTGTTGCTAATAACTGAGAAGGCAATTTGTCTCATATATATATATATATATATATATATATATATATATATAATTACTATATATTACTCTAACTAAATATATTATAATTATATCATATTAATATATATATTATATATATTATATAATATATAATATATATCATATATATATTATAGTTATATAATATATTCAAATTATATATATATATTATATATTAATCTAATAATAATACAATAGATTTAAATTATAGTATATATATTTATTATATTATTATAGCATAGTATGTATATATAATTTATATTATATAGTAACTATTATAAATATATATATTATATTTATATGTTGTGGTATGTGTGTGTGTGTGGGTGTGTGTGTTGTGGTTGTTGTGTGTGTGTGCTAACCTGAATGCGGTGATAAACTCTCTAAGCTCTCACTAACATATTATATACGTCTAAGATCAGCGGGCCAGGGTTTCTTTTCAAATAAACTAATGTCTCCCACTATACTTTTTCATTAATATCGACTGATTGGTGTTAGTGTGGCCTATATGAACCATAAACAGCTCGTGTAACACGTCTCGAGAATCTTGAAATCTCCCTAAACTCGACGTTTAGGCTTAAAATTTGTCTCTATCACTATCTTATTTGTGTATTCTGCTACTAACGCTCTAGATGGAACTGATTTCACGTTTTGTTGGTTTTATACATCCTCATGAGACGTGCTACTTCTTCATATCCATGCGAGGTCCTTATATTAGGGGATTTCAACGTACATACAGCTGACTGATTGGGTCACTCTCCCTGATGCGAGGGGAGAGGCAAACAGTTAAGTTCTAACGATCTGGACAGTTAATTAAGGAACTCCTATACTCCGATCGATCTAACCATTGTCTTAGAACCGATCCATGTATATGCTTCAATACACCTTCTCAGTTATTAAATCACATCTTTTGCTCTATTGGTAATTTCTGACAACCTGCTGTAGCTCTTAATTTAATATACCCTTGTCTCAGCGCTCTACCATGCCTATCACGTAATTTCTGGGCAGCTTATCGGCTATTGGGGGGGGGGGGCATTTCTTTTCAACTTTTGCTAACTATTTTAGGAATGAATCCTGCTTTGTCTGAATGCTTAGGTACGTGAAAAAAGCATGGGGCGTGAATACCACAAATGGGATATTGCAAGGTTCATTCCATCTTCAACTAAAGTTTTTCTCCTCAATCCATAAAGTTGATGGAGCTTTGTTCTCAGCCATTAGGAGAAGGACACCATAGCGTATCGGCATGGAACTTCTGTTCTCTATTGAACGTTGCTAATTTGTCATTTTTTGCAATCGTATGAGGGATACTATCGACAGTTAAGCGCGAAGTCACTAAAAGAAGTGGCCACCTGCTTGGTTCTATTGATAAAAAATTTCTGGTCCTTTGGCAAAAACATCTCTAACAATTTTGTAATCTGCCCTTTCTTTCCTTATATTCGCTTCTGAGGTTTCTGTCTGCTTCCATCTGATAAAGAAATCTCTATCGACCATCCTTTTTTCATCTAAATTTCCCTGGACGGATATTCGGTATCACACATATTGTGATACACATGATCGTGTGCAATGGGATCCTGAGATCTAAGAACGCCAGGAAGGCTAGTGGCCGGATGGCATTCCCCGTTTTTGAGGGAGTGTGCTCTCTAAGCTGGCGCATGTCCCGTTCGCTCAACTCTGCTATGCTTTATACTAGTATTTCTCTGTAGCTGGAAGCGCTGCTATGTTCCCACCGATCCCGAAAAGGGCCGCTCTGATCTTCCAACATCGCCTAGTAAGCTCTCATTGGTATTCTATCCAAGTCTTTGACCCAAGATTAACTGCTATTCTCATTATTTTATGTATACTAAGCTCACAAGTATGAGCTTTCGAGTTAGAAAGGCTACTGGTCAGATACTTTCTATCTAACTGATTTAGGATCTTCTGCCTTAGGGTATGGGGTCTTTGCCGTGTGGGTTGACATATCAATTTTGACGCGGGTTAGACGTTTCGCTGCTCTTCTAGTCCCTTCTTTGGGTTTCCTCTGCTCTTTGCTTCTGATGTCTAGTTTTTCTCTCATCGCCCATTACACACTCGTTGATGGAGCGTCTTCTTCCTATTTTCCTGTTAATTGTAGTGTCGCTCAGTTGTTATTTCCACTTTATTCCTATTTTCATCAAGCCTCAGGTGTACTTCCAACTCTGTTCACTCTATGCCGATACTCAACTCTCCATTTCCACTCATTTCAAACTCTTGTTCTCTTCTGCATCTATGTTTGGCTTCGTCTATCAGCTTTTCCGATTCTATTCTGCCGATCTCGATGGGATTTCCCGGTGGAGTCCCGCAACCTCGTAACAAATTTTAAAATCACTCTTTATAATCTCCTCTCAGAACCATCCCGAACTTCCCTATTTCGTGATGACTCCTAAAGTCTCATTTGTAAATTATTACATACACTTCTTGATCTTCACATACACACAATGGTTGGAGACTCTAGTAGCAATAGGTTTGCTTAGGGTGATCAAGAGAAATGGAGTTCTGATTCAGGGTTGCGGGAATTTGTTTTTCTTTGCACACCTTCTCTAGTTACATAAAGGCCTTTTCCACCCTTCTTGGGAGTGACAGTCTTAATTTGAGGGGGCTCCAGATCCGCCCTCATGCATAGGTTGAGTCTAAAGTAAGAGACTAATAAACTGTCCGCTTCTTTCAAACTCTCTTGACCCCTATCTCTGCGACGTGAGGACGTTGGAGAACTATCTTTTTACAATAGGTACTTACAGTGTGCAGAATGCGCTGAGGGAAGTTGTACTCTCGCATTTCACCGCCTTGCGTCGCCCTCCGTAATCACAGGGTGACTGATCTGCAATGAATATTGCGTGAGGTATGAAACTCATAGTGGAACAGACTTGTGTCGTCTGTTGGTGCTCTTTCTTCGCAGCTACTTTGTTATGTGGAACTTCCTTGGCTTTTTCTGCTTTTCCAATCTGTATTAATCTTATTCGTTCTTTGAAAGGCAGTCGCGCTCACCTGCAAGATTTGCATTAAGCTGGGGTTGGGTGGGTTTCTTGAAGTTTATGTCCACGCATATTTTCTGCCCCCTTGAAAGGGGCCAGGTCAGTGAATTGGTGGTGACTAGTATATAGTATACTTATATATATATATATAATAATATATATATATGTAATATATATTATATATAAATCTATATAATATAATTATATAGTATAATTATTATATATTACATATATGATTACTAAATATGTATATATATGATATGAAGCTAAACATAATAATATTTTAAAGTAAATAAATTTAAAGAAACTTTTGATTCCTTATGTCTTATGAAGATAATAATATATAATAATAATTAATAATAATAAATAATCAGAATTATTAAATAATAAATATAAATATATAATGAATAAATAATAATATAATAATAATAAAAAATTAATTAATAATAATATATCATAATAATATATAATAATAATAAAATATAATATAAATATAATAATAATATAATAATATAATAATAATTAATCAAGTAAGAAGGGCGAAGCACTACCTCTCTTTGAAGAATACTGTCCGTAATTCTCATATCTTCTCTGACGTAGGTAAATTGCCTTCGAGTGAAAGACCAGCAAACTGTCAACATGAAACTCGCCAACAACGCTGCTAGGCTAGATGTATATGTCTATAATATATATATAGTATATATTATAATATATATATATTAATGATATATTATAATATATATATATATATATTTATTTATATTTACGTATATAATAGTATATCTACAGTAATATATATATATATATATATATAGGTATATGTATACTATATATATATACTATGACCTCAATAAAGTTTAAGGAGCATAAATGTAACTTTATAAAGTTGGTAAAAAACAATACATTTTATAGACATAGGGAAAATCGAAATTTTATTTCTTTAAATTAATTATGTGTATTTTGCTAAGATTTTTTGTGTCTATTTTTAATTCATGTATTAAAAATAATATTTTTATTAGTTTATTAGGATATTTATTGAAAATAGAATAAAACTAGAGTAAATCACAGGCAGGCCTGGCGTTATGCGCATGGCAGAACACCGCTGAAGTGCTCGCTTAAATGCGCCTCGCGCGAGGGTGCCGGGGTCCAACTTACGCGCGGCGCAGCTCGAGTGAGTTGATACTTGTATATATGCAAATATAATCTAGTAGACATTTATAGCTATATATGTAAATGTATTACATTATCTTTTTTATTTTATAGGAACATTGGAGATGACCATGATTGTGCCATGAATAATTCTCTCGATACATTTACCAACCATTATGATTCTAATTCCCTCTTGCTCTGTTATAAATGTAGAGATGTAAAAAAGGTATTCTAATTTAGTCCTATCAATATTCAATTTAAATAGTCTATATATTAATAATATAACTATCTATAATATATAGCATATGAGTAGGTAACTATATATATATAATTATATATATATATATATTATATATGATATATATTAAGGAGTTCATAAATCAAGACAACCGGCCACCGGTGACACTGGCCATTTTTAGCGACCCGGCGGCCAAACAAGTAGGTCAAACGGGTTTTACGGGGTAACTTAAAATTAATTGAACTTGACGACAATCTGTCAGCATCGAAAAAATATATTTAATTCCTCTAAGGTATGCCGATACTCTTGAAGCTAATTAATCAATTTAAGTGCTTTGGTAAAGCACTAAAAACTACTTTAAATTGAGGGCAAATTATAAATTTATCCGAGTTTTTAACATAAATATTCGAAATTTGGATATATCAAAAGAAGTGAAAAAGGAAATAAATATACTTGTTAAGAGATATTAATTGTATTGTATTTATTTAAAGTAAATATACTCAAGAAAATCAATATTTACGAAGTCTCGTTTTCAAATTATTTATTTAATGAATATAATATATATATGTTATAATAATATATATATATTTATATATAGTATGTATTTAAAATAAAGGTAATTCTCTATAAATTAAGGTAATTCTCTTTATTATTTATATATATTATACTATATATATATAATATATAAAAAAATATATAGAAATTTAGATATATGGGAATTTTGTCAGTCAGTGCGATACTTTTTTCTTCCTCAGTTATCTCAGTTTTACCAAGGCCTCATCGCCTTGTACGGGTACTGCTCTCATAGGGGCTCGGTTTTCAACCAGATCTTTGGATAGGAGTCCTGAGTCAAGGCAAATAAGACTATAAATCGTCGTTTCTTTCTAGTTCAGCTTGAGCTGTGCTATCTTGGGCGGCGTGTGTTGGTGCTTTATTCTCTTTCCTATAGGTACCGGACAGGGGCGGGTGCTCGAGCGAACTTGCCACTCGCGTGCCAACACCGTTTAAGAACGTCCCTGTCAAGCACTGGGGTGGCTGTGGTAGGCACAAGTGAGTTTTGTGTTGATATCAGCAAACTCAGACTTAAAGTGGTCGAAGCCTGGCGGTGCTCTTATTTTCTGTCGTCCTCTGTTCTGTGGAATTCTCTACCATCTACTGTATTTTCACCTGAATTAAATCTCCTCACTTTAAAGCCTGCGGAAGAAAACATATGAGTGAGTGAAATTAATTGAGGTTTTTTTGTTTTAACACGCCTACATTGAATAGGGCTTTGACCGTGGATAGCAAATAAAGTGTAAAAATAAATATGGGATAAGTATTTAGTACTAATATCATATCTATATTATAGATATATTTAATTATATATATATAGATAGTATAATATTATATATATATAATATATATTAATATATATAAGGTATATAATAACTATATTATATATATTATATCTATATATTATATATATATTAATATTTAATTTATAATATATTGAATATATATATATATATTTATATACAGCTTATTTTCTATAATTAAATTATTTCTAAAATTTTTTCGAAATATTTTATTTAATTGAATTGATATTATGTATTTCCTTTTTAATAATAAATTATGTAATTAATTGAAATTATACTTCTATTTTTCACGCCTAAGTTTAAGACTTTCAGTGTTTTTCTTACATTTCTAATTTTTTAGCTAGCCCCGGCCGGAAAATGAAAGCAAATACCTAATATATATTAATTATATATATAATTATATTTTATGAAATATAATTATAATATATATTCTATATATTATATATGATATAATATATAGATATAATAATATATTATATATATATATATATATATAATATATATATACGTATAATTATAATATATATATATAGTTATATATACTTATATTATATTATATTCTATATATCATATATATATATATATAATAACTATATTAAATTATCCCGACCGTCGTCTTAATTATGAAGCCTATGGAATCAAAAAATCAAACATTTTTGTATAAAATTTAAGAAAAAACATTAAGGAAAAAATAATTCGACCGTTATCTAGTAAGTACGCCATCAAACACAAGCTTTGGCAATTAGAAAGGAAGCGAAAAAGAGAAGAGCCAGAAGGATTTTCGAGAGATCTTACGGCACCGCAGATTTTTTTATTTCTGCTAAAACTTGAACTCTTCGGTCATACTTTTGCCTCAAGTTTCACTTTAGACACTTCCGAGCTATTCTTTTCCTTCGCCTTCCTCCTCCAACTTATCAATTTGCTAATATCGCAATTTCTTCTACAGTTGTTATTTCTGCTCACTCTAAGCTTAACAATAAGAAGATGTACGATCTTTATGGTATACATCTTGTGGTTCTTAAAACTTGTGCTTCTGAGCTGGCACCCTGTCTTGATAAATTGCTTCGTCTGCGCCTATCAAATTCAACCTATCCTTTCTGATGGAGACGTGAGCTCATTTAACCTATGCAGAAGAAGGAGGGACTCTTCCCAAGACTCTAACTATTGTCTTGTTGCTTTAACATCAGTGCTTTCCAAAAATTACTTTCCAAAAGTACTTTCCAAACGTACTTTCCAAAAGTACTTTCCAGAAATACTTTCCAAAAGTACTTTCTAAAGTTTTCGAATCTATCCTCAACAGGAAGAATTGGAAACATCTTAGATTATCTAATCTTATCTCCGATCTATCACCAGTATCACCAGTATAGCTTTTGTAAGGAGTAATCTACTGGTGATATAATTTTTCATCTAATGAATCTCCGTTCTCTGCTCTCCGGCATTTCGATGAATCTCTGCTGTAGCGCTGAACATATC
>JABUQX010104923.1:2500-12500 GCA_015478945.1 Trachelipus rathkii | reverse complement strand
AATAATCGATAGAAATATCGTTCTTTCATTAATCGATAATAATCGATATTTTGTCAATAATTGTAAACAAATTACTGAGTGCTTTTTGATAAATTCTTCAAGATTGTTTTTTAGGTTTAATTATTTTAATAATATAATTAATTGTAGTAATTAATGTTTAATAATAACAATAACACTGTGTGGTTGTGTTTCCTTAAAAAAATGGTTTAATTAATAAAATAGCAAAATAGTGTTTGTAATATAGGCTACCTTAGAGCTGAAATTCAGTTTTTGACAAAAGTTTTTTGAAGGCCTAGGGTAGTTGTAGGCCTATATATTTTTTTATTCATATTGGTGACACAATATCAGGCATTTTTTAAGTAAATAATTTTGAATTTTTGGAACAAAATGGACAATTTTGTCAAATTTAAAAAGTTAAGGTCTAATATAAAGACTCGTATTACTAAAATAGTAAATAAATTAAATGAATTGAAAACTAATGACAGTTTGGGAATTATTTTCTGCAAATCTCAAATAAATGAAATAAATAAATTGATATTAAAAATCAAAGAATATGATGAAAGCATGATTAATGTTTTGATGGAATCTGAGCTTGAAGGCCTAAATATGGACTCTGAAATAGAAAGTCAAAGTGATTATTATTTAGAATTAGAAATTAAATTAAGTGTTTTTAATGAATTTATTTTAAGTAAAGAGACTGCTACAACAGAACCTAATATTTCTGATAGTTTTGTGGAAGCCTTAAATAACATAGATCACACTACTAATGTAAAATTACCTACCATGAGTTGTGCAGTATTTGATGGTGATGTGAATAAAATTAGTTTTCAAGTTTTTTTAAATCAGTTTATGAATGTGGTTGGAAATAACCCTAAACTTAATGACTCTGTTAAATTAATGTACCTTTTAAGTTTTTTGAAGGATTATCCTTTAAGTATTGTGTCTCATTTATTTATCATACCAGAACATTATAAAGTAGCATTAGAATTGTTGAAAGCGGAATATTTGGATGTAACTACTATAACAAATGACTTGTTTGCCTCTTTGATAGCTATTAATATAGAATCCAAATATGATAAAGATTTTATATCCTTAAAAAAGGCATTGAATAAAATAAGGGCTATTATTTACGATCTTAAAGTGCATAAATTGGATTTTACCATCACAAAGAGTCCAGGCTGTTGCTTGTTGTCACATATAGTAGTAAAAAAGCTACCTAAAGTATTTTTGAAGGACCTGATAAGAAAAGTAGGTCATAATTATCCTGACATAAATGAAGTTCTTGAAAATTATCAGGATATAATAAAGGCTTTAATATGTACTAGTTCTTCCTCAGAAAGAACAGTAGGTGACAAACTCAAATTTAAAAGTAAAAGTACACCTGTTACTCCTCAAAAAGAAAAAAACATCTCAAAATAATGCTACAAGTAAACAGCATTCTTTGGCAAATTTTCAAACCTCAAGTAAAGTAAAAGAGGTTGAAAAAAAGTGTAAATTATGTTCTGGGCCACATTCTTTAGGACTATGCCCTGTGTACAACAATTTTGAAGGTCGAATTAATAGAATTAAAGAGTTGGGGTTGTGTGAACAGTGTGCTGGTAACCATCCGCAAGCACAGTGTTTTGGTAATAATAATAAAATGAGGTTTCCGTGTAAATGTGGAAGTAGATCACATATACAACCATTGTGTAATGTTAATAAAAATGAGGTGGTAAATACAACGACCAATCATTGCATAACTTTTCATCAAAGTTTAGAGAATGAATATATTCCACCTACCACTTCTTTAAATATGGTTTTCAATGGTAAAGAAAAAACTTTAAGATGTTTGATAGATACAGCTAGTAGTAGGTCTTATATTTCAAGAGAAGCTGCTGAAAAGTTAATACCTAATGTAAATAGTCTTCCTATAATAGAATATGAGGTTCAAACTTTCATTGGCTCTAAAATTAAAAAGTTTCATCAAACATTAATTGGTGTAAGAGTTTTTAAAAGAATAGTTTTCATTCCTTTTCTTATAGATGATGAATTAAATATAAATTATAAAGTAGATGGCATTTCAGATGTTATAAATAATATGAAACGTAATGGTTTAAATTTTGCTGACAATAATTTTAATAATTTTAATGTAAATAGTCATATTAAAATAGATGTTTTGCTTGGAATAGAAATAATAGACTTGTTTCCATCTTTTCAGACTGTACCTTTTGCAAGTGGTCATTGTTTAAATATTGGTGATAATAAATTAATTCCAATAGGTAATATTTATAATTTTTTAAGTAGAGAACAAATTGTACGTTTGGTTGAAACCAGAAAAAGTAATAAAGTTAGTAATTTCATAACTCAGTCAAAAGTTGAAACAAATAATGCCATAATTCCTAAAAATGATTCTAAATGTAATAACAGAAAACTGAATACACAAGTGTATTTCGTGTTAGAACCATCCAAAAGTTATTTCAATCCTATTGAACAGTTTTTGGATTCTGATATTGACAATGGCTTGGAAAATCTGTTTAGCCTGGAATCTTTAGGTATCAAACAGGACGAAGACATTCTGAACACTGTAGATAAATGTCAAGTGCAATTATTTAATCAGAATATGATTTTCAAAGACAACCATTATCATGTAAGCCTTCCTTGGTATGAAGACAAAATAGAATTAGTTCCTAATAATTTTAAAATATCTTTAAATATAGCTAATAGAGTGTTTGATAAATTAACTCAAAATAATTTAATAAATGAATACAATAAAGTCTTTGAAAGTCAACTGAATGATAAAATAATTGAAAAAGTAAATATAAATTTTAATGATCCTTCAGATATTTGTAAATATAAATTCATTCCTCATCGCCCTATAATAAGGCAATCAGAACAAGTAACCACTAAAATAAGACCAGTTTTTAATTGTTCCCTTAAAAGTAATAAAACTCTTCCATCTTTGAATGAGGCTGCTTACAGTGGTTATGACCTCATGAATTCACTTTTAAAGTTGCTACTTGTGTTCAGAACGAATCGTACTGTTGTGATAAGCGATGTAAAACAGGCATTTTTGATGATAAGGTTAAAAGATGAAGTGGACATGAATAGGTTCACTTTCTTGTGGTTTAACAACGGGCAATTAGAAGCTTATAGGTACCTCACTTTAATATTTGGGTTTACTTCTTCTCCATTTATATTGCATTATATTATGAAATATCATGCTTCTAAGTATCCACATGATAGATGTACTGAAATATTATCCTCAGGCTTTTATGTGGATAATTTAATATTTACAAGCATGCAAGAAGAAAGTGAAATAGTAGGTATATATCATCAATGTAAGAAACGAATGGAGGAAGGGGGTTTTATCTTGAGATCTTGGAATAGCAACTCGGATGCTTTGCGTGTTAAGTTCAAAGAAGAAAACTCCTTTGTAGAGCATTCTAGTTGTTGTGAAAAGATCTTGGGATATAGTTTCAATGTGGTGACTGATTGTATGCATATTAATAAAGTAGAATATCTGGAGAGTATTTCAACCAAGCGTCAATTGTTGTCTGAGATTTCCAAGCTTTTCGATCCTCTTAACTTTGCTCTTCCTATTTTGGTAAAGGGTAAATTGTTGATGAGACAAGTGTGGCAGCATAATTTGGCTTGGGACGAGAAAGTGCCTGATGAGATACTAAAAGAATGGTATAAAATACGCAGTAATTGTGAACATCTGGATACGATTGCAATACCTAGGAGAGCTCTTTCTGAAGGGAATAAGTATGGCTTGCATCTTTTTTGTGACAGTTCCGATAGTGTTTATGGATTTGTATGTTATGGAGTGGATGATGATAACAAAAGCTCCTTTATATTTGCTAAAGCCAAGGTAGCTCCTGCCAATAGGCCTAGGGAATTAAGTATCCCTTCCCTGGAGCTGATGGGGGTTATTTTGGCCTTGAAATGCTTACCCAATATTTTGGAAGCATACAGTAATATATATTTTGAATTCATTAATATTGCTGTGGATTCACAAGTAGTTTTGAGCTGGTTATTAACCAGACAAACCAAAGTAAAATCTAAGTTTTTAAAAAATAGAATAAATGAAATGGATGGGTTAATTACTTCCATCTGTAACAAGTATAAATTAAATGTGCATTATAAGTATGTAAATACAGCAGAAAATCCTGGTGATTTTTTAACTAGGGGTTTAACTTTTAAAAAGTTTAAAGAAATATTTGCTCTGTGGTATCATGGTCCGGTTTGGTTAACTAATGATTTAGACAATTGGCCCAAGTATCCTATGTTGAGTGTGCCACAAGAGTCTTTACCTCTATTAATGGTAAATGTAAATATATTAGAAAATACAAGTATTAGTATTTTAGATCTAAGTAAATATTCATGCTATCGAAAAGTCTTAAGAATCACTGCCTGGATATTTAAATGGCTTAGTAAAATTAAAATAAATGTTGATTACCAGCAAAAATCAGTAAGGTATTGGCTTAAAATAAATCAAATTCAATCCTTTGCTAATGAAATTAAATTTTTGAAAGATTATAAACAAAAAGTAAAAGTAGCTTCCTTGAAAGACTCAGAAATTCCTCCCTTGGTTTTAAACTTAAATCTTTTCCTTGATGAAAAAGGCTATTTAAGAAGCAAGGGCAGAATTAATAAGGCTCTTCTTATCAGCTATGAACAAGCTAATCCTATATTAATGGGAAGAAATCATGACTTTACATTGCTATTTATTAAATATGCTCATGAGCAAGTAAAGCATCTTGGCATTGGTACTACTCTTAATTACATCAGAAATCAAGGTGTGTGGATACCTAAGGGTAGAGCTGCTGTAAGATCTGTATTATTGGAATGCATTACATGCAAGAAGTACAATGCTCTTTCTTACAGGTACCCACGTTTCACTGACATACCTAGAACACACATGAATCTTATAAAACCTTACCAACACACAGGTATTGATTTCACCTCTCATATATATGTCAAAAACAACACCTCAAAGTTAGAGAAAATGTACATCTTAATTTTCACTTGCTTAAACATCAGAGCTGTACACTTAGAACTAGTACCCTCTATGAACACATCTGACTTTCTGTTAGCCTTCAAAAGGTTCTGTAATAAATTTAGTATACCATCATACATATATAGTGACAATGCATTATATTTCAATAAAGGGTGCAAAATAATAGAAGAGTCCTTTAATACTGATGCTTTCAAGGAGGAGTTTGATAAAAATCAGATCAAACATGTAAAAATTAACCTCTTCTCTCCATGGCAAGGCAGCCATTGGGAGAGGTTAATAAAAGTAATGAAACAGTGTCTGTACAAAGCTGTGGGAAAAAGTAAAGTGACTTATTTTGAGCTTCTTACCACTCTGTCTGACATAGAAAATGCCATCAATTCCAGACCCCTAACCTATAGATCTGGTACCTCTGAGTTGGAGGCAATAACGCCCAATTGTTTTTTGAAAGTAATGTTTAACAGTAATTTAATATTTAAAAGTAATTTTGATACAGTAGAATAGGAACCGACCGGGGCCCCGGCCCCGGCCCCGGCCAACCCCGGCCATTTTTAGCGACCCCGGCCCCGGCCCCGGCCCCGGCCAAAAATCAGGAAAAAACGGGGTTTTCTACCGGGGTTAACTGTAAATTTACACTAAATAATAGAGGGTTAAATCAAACAAAATAAAAAAATATATTTTAATTCCATTACTCCTTTGTTAAAAATTGATGCAAAATATATAAACATACATAAATATAATCAATTTTTTTTTGGTATTATCTATGATTTCAAATTAAAATTGAGGCCAAATTATAATTTTTCCGAGTTTTTAACATAAAAATATTCGAAATTTGATATATCAAACGAATTCGGAAAAGGAAATAAAATATAAATTGTTAAAATATTAATGTTTTTATTTTTAAGTAATATATCTTCAAGAAAATCAAATTATTTTTTCTTTTTTTTCTTTTTCAAAATTATTTTATCTTTGAAGTTAATATATATATATATATATAATATATATATATATTATATATATATAATATATATATATATTATATATATATATATATATATTATATTATATATATATATATATATATATATATATATATATATATATATATATATATATATATATATATATATATATTTTATATAGTACATTCTTTTTATTTTTTTTTTGTTTTTATTTTTTACTCATTTTATTTATTACTAAATGTACACAAATTAAAAACATTGTGAAAGACACTTTGTTTAGTTTGAAATAAATTTTAAAAGAAAATAATTTCGTCCCGACCCACCCAAAACACACAACAAGAAAAACCCCAAACAACAATTGTTAACCCCAAAAAAAACAAACCAACCAAACAACAAAAACCAGCGAGACCTCTTCAGGCTAAGGGACTGGATTTCTTTCTTGAAGTTCATCAGATCAAGTGTGTTTCAGTTGGTCTTCTATTTTCTTCATGGTGTTGTTGAAATATTTTGATGTTTTCAAATATTCATTTTGTATAAAATCTATCTTAACTTCACCGGGATGCTTATTGTAGTTGTTACTATTATAAATGCAAAAGAATTCCATGATTTTGCGATGGTTCGTGTGATTGATATTTCTGATCATCTTTATATTGTTGATATTGATAGAGTGGCCTGTGTTACGCCCATGACTTGTTAAAGCTGAATTTATGCTGTCCTTGTGCAGGTCATCTGTATGTTGATTTTTTCTTCTTTGCAAATCTATGGTTTCACCTATATATGTTTTATTGCAAGTATTGCAGGGGATGTGATATATACAGCTTTGGGGGAGATTTTCTTTTCGTTTTGGGGGTTTGAGAATGTTTTTTAAGGTGATGTTATTTGATGGAATGAAGGTAATATTTTTTGGTAATATTTGTTTTAACGAATATAATGGTAATTGAGGAATTGGTAAAAAGGAGGTGTTGCTATTTTTCGGGGAAAGGTGCTATAGTACCTCTTTTTTGCTTTGTTAAATGCTTTTGTGATGAAAAACTCAGGATAGTAAAGTGATTTAAAAGTATTGTGGATGTATTTAGTTTCTTGTGCTAGAAGAGGGGGAGAGCATATACGAAAGGCACGGAGAAATAGAGATGACAGAACAGCTAATTTTGTGTTTGGGGAATGATTAGATAGCCAATGTATATAGTTTGGTGCGAATGTTGGTTTTTCTATATATAGTAAATTGCAAGTAATTGTTATTCCATGTGATTAAGGTATCGAGGAAGGGGGAGTTGTTGGAAGGCATTTTTATCGTAAACTGAACTGAAGGTGAATAGAGTTAATATAGTTTAGGACATCATTAGGGTTGGTGTTGTGAGGGAGGGAGACAAAAATGTCATCTACATATCTAATCCATAAACTATTGTTTAATAAAGGGTGGGGTAAAATATGATAAAATTCTGTTAGTTCCATATATATGTTACTGAGTATGGGAGACAGTGGGGATCCCATACTCAGGCAGAAAGTTTGTTTGTAATATTTGCCATTAAAATGAAAGAAGTTATGTTGTAATGAGAGATTGGCCTTCCCGTTTCATATATTAAAACAGCTCATTAATCTCTCATTACAACATAACTTCTTTCATTTTAATGGCAAATATTACAAACAAACTTTCGGCCTGAGTATTGGATCCCCACTGTCTTCCATACTCAGTAACATATATATGGAACTAACAGAATTTTATCATATTTTACCCCACCCTTTATTAAACAATAGTTTATGGATTAGATATGTAGATGGCATTTTTGTCTCCCTCCCTCACAACACCAACCCTAATGATGTCCTAAACTATATTAACTCTATTCATCCTTCAGTTCAGTATACGATAGAAATGCCTTTCAACAACTCTATCCCCTTCCTCGATACCTTAATCACATGGAATAACAATCACTTGCAATTTACTATATATAGAAAACCAACATTCGCACCAACTATATACATTGGCTATCTAATCATTCCCCAAACACAAAATTAGCTGTTCTGTCATCTCTATTTTTCCGTGCCTTTCGTATATGCTCTCCCCCTCTTCTAGCACAAGAAACTAAATACATCCACAATACTTTCAAATCACTTTACTATCCTGAGTTTTTCATCACAAAAGCATTTAACAAAGCAAAAAAGAGGTACTATAGCACCTTTCCCCCGAAAATAGCAACACCTCCTTTTTACCAATTCCTCAATTACCATTATATTCGTTAAAACAAATATTACCAAAAAATATTACCCTCATTCCATCAAATAATATCACCTTAAAAAACATTCTCAAACCCCCAAAACGAAAAGAAAATCTCCCCCAAAGCTGTATATATCACATCCCCTGCAATACTTGCAATAAAGCATATATAGGTGAAACCATAGATTTGCAAAGAAGAAAAAATCAACATACAGATGACCTGCACAAGGACAGCATAAATTCAGTTTTAACAAGTCATAGGCGTAACACAGGCCACTCTATCAATATCAACAATATAAAGATGATCAGAAATATCAATCACACGAACCATCGCAAAATCATGGAATCCTTTTGCATTTATATTAGTAACAACTACAATAAGCATCCCGGTGAAGCTAAGATAGATTTTATACAAAATGAATATCTGAAAACATCAAAATATTTCAACAACACCATGAAGAAAATAGCAGACCAACTGAAACACACTTGAACTGATGAAGATCAAGAAAGAAATCCAGTTCCTTAGCCTGAAGAGGTCTCGCGTGTCGGGACGAAAATTAGCTTTCCTTTTTAAAATTTATTTCATTAAAAAAAAAAGTGTCTTTAACAATGTTTTTAATTTGTGTACATTTAGTAATAAAATGAAGTGACAGTAAAGCATAATACTAAAAAAGAATCCAAGGGCTTCCTCTCTAAAGTAAATATATCACTACGACAAATTTTTCTTAAAATATATATATAAATAAAAAAATTCTATATATATTATATATATATATATATATATATATATATATATATATATATATATATATATATATATATATATATATATATCTATATGAAATATATTATTTTATATATATATATATATATATATATATATATATATATTTAATACAACTTATTCTTCTAGAAAATCAATTATTTTCTAAAAATTTCTTTCGAAAATATTTATTTAATTGAATTAATTAAATGTATTCCTTTTTTATAATTTAAATTATTAATTAATTGAAATTATATTTAATTTTCATCCTAAGTTTTAATACTTTCAGTGTTTTTGACTTACATTTCTAATTTTAGCTAACCCCGGCCCCGGCCCCGGCCCCGGCCCCGGCCCCGGCCCCGGCCCCGGCCCCCCGGCCCCGGCCCCCGCTAAAATAGAGCTGAAAGTAATGTTTAACAGTAATTTAATATTTAAAAGTAATTTTCCTACAGTAGAATATCAGATGGGCAGTGCACCCAACAAGGAGGTACTGGATTCTACCCTCATAAAGCAAAATGAACTATATGAAGAGTTCAGGCGTTTGTGGCATGAGGAGTATCTCCTAAGTCTCCGGGAGCGGTCTAGACACTTGTTTCAGGGTATTTGGGAAGATAAAGTAAAGGTGGGAGATGTGGTTCTTATAAAAGACAGCAATAAACCACGTCCATTTTGGAAATTGGGCAGGGTGATGGATGTGATAGTAGGTCACGATAATAACATCAGATCAGTAAAATTAAAAACTGGTTCTGGTGAAATAGGGTTGCATTCCATCAGTAACCTTTACCCCCTCGAATTAAATACAGGAGGTGGTAGTTCATCAAATGTAACACCTGTACCTACAACACCTGTACAGGATGACAACAGCAACAGACCTGGTACTTCTGGTAATAATAATAATAATAATAATAATAATAATAATAATAATAATAATAATAATAATAATAATAATAATAATAATAATAATAATAATAATAATAATAATAATAATAATAATAATAATGATAGTAATGCCAATACAATAAGACCTCAGAGAAAAGCTGCTCTTAAACAGAGGCAGTTTATGCAAG
>JABUQX010104922.1:0-10000 GCA_015478945.1 Trachelipus rathkii | reverse complement strand
ATTCATTCACTCTGATTATTATTATTATTATTATTTAAGCGTATTCCTATTATTCATATATGATTCTTATCATTATTCTGATATTTAATCATTACGTTATTAATTAGTTATCTGCACTCTCTATACAATGGACCATTAATGTACTCTTACATCTCAGTGGTGTATCTAGATATCTTCTAATTTCTTCGCTCTCTCTCTCTCTATTGTTAGGTCTATTCACTGGTCATCTAGATACTCTGTGAATATACTCCTCTAGTTCCATACAGATATGTGAACGATATACACTACTTTTCATCGTGATAGAAATTACACAATTTGATTAAAATTTTCGATGTATGTAAGCTCTGGTTATTATACGGCTATGATCATATCTCATATACCGTATATAAACTAATTTCGAAAAATATATCAATTGAAGCTCACTTTTAACATAATAAATTGCACAACTATACCAGAAAATATAAATCAAATATGTAATAGCTCTATCTTAATGATAGTAGCTCTTAAATACATCTTGCCGAACTGAGTACTCAAGATACTCTCTCTCTCAATAACGATATTTTGTCATCTATATCTCGATGGTGCTTATTACATATATTACTCTCTCAGCTCTATACACTCATACTCTGGTTCCTCAGTGTACCATCGTGCGCGTAAGACCTGTGATTCTCTATGGTGTCTCTCGTCTCTGTGACTGAGTCCCTCACTCTCACTCGTGTGGTGTGTGTATATTGGTGTTACCATGATAATGTTATAACATGATTCCTCGCTCAATGTTCGTCGCTTACGGGCACAATTGTCAGAGATGTCCAGCGTGAGAATGTAGGAATGGATGCTGAGGTGGACATGTGCGCCTCAAGATTACATCTTGTCTGCTCACACACTTCTATATCGATCAAGGTTTGTTATAAACACTAATAATATATTCAATATCAA
Organism: Trachelipus rathkii; assembly: GCA_015478945.1. Lineage (NCBI taxonomy): Eukaryota > Metazoa > Arthropoda > Malacostraca > Isopoda > Trachelipodidae > Trachelipus > Trachelipus rathkii. The sequence continues at coordinate 9,064 of JABUQX010104922.1, read as the reverse complement.
TCCTACATACTAATTGCATTATAAAGAGCATGATATCAGAATTCTTTAAATGCTTTATAATACTCGAATATGTCTAGCTTCCTTAAATGGCAATGCTCTTCTCAGCTCAAAGTAATGTTTAACATCTCATCCTTAGAAGATACGAAAATTTGCTGCTTACGCAAAAGAATAGACCTTCACTTTAACATTTAGCACTCACTGAAAGTTTTTGTGAAAAATTGGTTTTTCTAATATAACATTGAAAAAATCATCTCTCATCATTCCATTCCCTCTTCACTCTAAGTTTATCATCAATGAGTTCTCAAGTTTGATGTGTAAACAGATGAGCAAAAATGAGAAGAATTTTCCTGTCTACCAGATAGCGAAAGAGGATGTAATGACTATATCATATTTCCTCATATCATACAGAGATTCCCTAGCTGCATGATACTTAAAGTTCTCGTAAAATGCAACACTTGACACAATTTCGAAAGAGAAACAATATCATGCACAATATATAATGAAGAAGATACTAGTGAGAGCTATACTCAGTTGAATTTCACACTATTGTATAGACACCATAACCGTTTCACTCTCACTCGCACCTATATCGCTCCTTCCATATGGTTACTCTAGCTCATTTGTACAGTGCCCTCTCTATGAAATATGACGTTTTTAATTGATTCATAATGCATGAAATACGCAGAGTTCTTATATGGTCAATAGGATTGAAAGAGAAAGATAATTCCATTATGTAGCAATACAGCTTTTAAACTTAGAAAATCTATGAATAGTCTCCAGTCTTCTGGATTGTATCTAATATTGCAAAGCATTCATCAAACAGTGCATCATCAGCAACAAGGCAACAAAGAATTTTCATTTCTGAAATGTTATTGATTCAGAATTCGTGTTGTGGCGAATTTTCCTGTATGTGGATACTTTCGAATATCACGGTAGTAGGAGATTGCCTTTCTTAAGAGGTTGAATGGCCAAAAGCTTCGTGATTTGATCTTCTCTGGTAGGTGCTAGCTCTCGCAAATAAATAGGAGATTTTTAATCCAGTGCCTGACAAAAACTCAAGATCTCATGTTAGGAGTGCAGCTTCAAAGAATGACTACAAGACTGTCTTCTTGAAATGCTCTCTCTCTAATACAATGTCTCTACTAAATCCTCGCGAAGCTTCATCATTGACTAGTAGTGTCAAAAGTCCAGAGTTGTTTAGAATTCTGATTGAATTACCACTTAAAACTCTGCTGGGGTCTACGTCTGACTCCAGATGGGGATGACTGTGAAATACAACTATTGAAGAATGGTATGTGGGAATCAATAGATACTCGGTCCTTTGATCAATATAGTGTAATAATAATAGGTACTGGATAGAGGAATAGATGAATTACGGGTTTTAGGTACTTTAACAGTCGCCATATTATATTATTCCTTATTGACATGCACTCAATGAGATACTAGATAATAATGACAAAGGATATATCACATTGACATGAATCAAATAGACTAAATATCGTTATACATAATGCTCTGGAGAGGCACCAATCAATCCAATAATGCTCGCAAAAGACAAGTTAAGCAATGTATTGTTTTTGTTGCTCCATCCGAGTAGGCGCACAGCAGCATGTATTTTCAGACAATGTCACAGAGCCCAGCGCTTGTTTTCCTAATGGAGATCTCCTAAAATCTGATACCGAAAAATATGTCGCGATATGATCAGAGACTTTTATGTTGAGTAAATATCTACAGATTATATTAGTGTCAAGTAAAAAATTAAGTACCAGATCCACACGTAACAGAAAAACTGATTTAAATTATTTACTCAATGAGCCGTGGCATTCTCGTTATCATATCTAAAATTGATATACACTTAAAACTGATAATATTTCAGATATAAAAAATTAAATTAATTAATAATAAATAGTATATAATATATATTAATAAATAATTAATATTAAATTATAATAATTAATAATATAAAATATTATATATATATGAATATAATCATTAATATATATATATATATATTATATATATATTAATAATATATTAGATTATATATATATATAAATATATTAATTATATTATTTAATTATATTTTAATATATTTATATATAATTAATATATATATATATATTAGTATATAATTATATATATAATAATATATTATATTATATATATATATATTATATATTCATATAATATATATATATATATATTAATTAATTATCAATATATATAATATATATGATAATATATATTTATTTAAATATATATCATATGACTATATATATATAATATACATATATAATATATAATATTAATATTAATATAATTATATATATATATAATAATAATATATACTATATATAATTATATAATATTATATATATATATAAATATATATATATATATATATATATATATAAATATATAAATATTTATAATAAAAATTATTATATATATATATATATAATAATATATATTATATAATATAATATATCATATTATATAAAAATATTTAATATATATTTAATTATATATAATTATATATAATATATATATTATATATATAGTATATTAATTTAATATATTATATATCATATACTATAGTTAGGTTGTAATGATTTTTATTATTTTAGTAATATATAAGTGGTCTATATTTTTTTAATTAAAAAACTCAATTATCTAATAATAAAAAACTCTATAATTGTCTTTCAATGTTCGCTATGCCTTTTATTATATAATATATCATATTATTATATTATATATTACTATATATATATATAAATCAAAACTAATTTTATATTATTATATTTTAAATTAATATAGTATATATAGATTATATAAGTATATAATATTATAATGTTATTATTATCATTTTATATTATGTAATGTGTATTATTTGAGCCTAAATAAATATATATTGTATATATATAATAATTAATTTACTTAAGTAGTGATAAAGAATAAAACTCTCAATATAAATAAAATAATATTATATATTGTTATTTTTAATATATAAATATAAAAAATAAAAATAATGAAATATATTTATTTTATATTAAATATAAACTTTTCTCTCTCTCTCTCCCTTTATATATATATATATTGTCTTTTTCTCTCTTCGTAAGTAGTTATATCTTTTTACTATTAGTTTTCTTATATATATATTAATATATAAAATATATATAATATTAATATATATATTATATATAGTATTAATTATATATAATATATATATATATATATATATATATATTATATATATTATATATAATATTAATAATATATTATATTAATATATTATATAATTATCTATATATATATTTATATATAATATTATTATATAATAATATATAATATTATTATATATATAAATAAATTATGAATATATATATATATATACATATATATTATTATATTAACTATATAATAATAATAATATAATTAATATATAATATATTATATATATATATATATATCTACTATATTTCAAACTCAAATTGGCAATAAAGGGTGAGCTGATAATAATGATCATTTTATATATATAATATATATTATATATTAGTATATATATATCTAGTATTATCACCAATCTGCAATCGTATTGATCATTTGATAAAGTAAATATTTTAGATTCATAATCTCATCTATATTCATTTATAGTGTATTTAAGCAATATATAGGTATCTCGAAAACCCCTTTCATTATCACATTAAAGATATTTTACAAATGGTATATGTGATATATATACTTATATTACGTATATATACCAAATTTAATTAATAACAGTTATATATACTTGTTTAGATATAAATGTGATTGATAGTTATAAATTATATAATAATGTGAATAGTGTGATACTATATATTGTAGTTTTATATTATAAATAATAATAGTAGAATATACTTTTGTTCGAATATGGTATGTAAATTATGATATAGTTTAATAAATATATTTATAGCTCGTAATAAATATGTTAGATATATGTTAGAAATATATTTAATAATATTGATATGAAATTTATAGTCGATTAAGTATTATACAAATATATATATAATATTATAATATATATTATATATATATATATATATATATATGTATATATATATATATAGTATATATATACATAACCTAAAAAATATTATAATATTATATAATATATAATTTATTTATAATAACAATTTAATAAATATTAAGTACTGATAATATATAATTATTAATAGTATATTACCATATATATAAATGATTAGTTAAGTGATTATTAGTGATTTTAAAAAAAAATATATCATAGTATAGTATTATTAATTTTGTCGTGTTTAAAATTATTATAGTATATGTATAATATATATAATATAATATATCCAATATAATTTGGATAGTTATTATATTTAAATAAATTAATAATGTATAATAATGATAATTTAGTAAAACTTTTTGTACAAAATATTATGTGTATTTGTTTATTGGAGTTTAAATTTAATATATTTATCGGGTCATATTGATGAGTGTTAGATTAGAAATTAGGTCGAGTAATACGATGTACTTGTGGGTAAATGTGTCATTGGATATGTATTGGTAATGGCCGGTACTGAGTAGAGTTGGATGAGTAAAATGACGTGTTATGATATGATTGGAATATATATATAGCCATGTGTATATATTATTCCTTGCTAGTGTGAGATGATTGTTGTAAATATTTGTAAAGATTAGGGGTAACTCTTATATACGAGATATTGATTTATTAATAATTTTGTGATCAGTCATTTCGATCCCTAAGATGAGCTTCTTTTAATGTGAGAATATTTTGTTTTTCATTAGTACGTGGTGATGTGAGTAATGTACGAAGCATTTAGTTTATTATTATTTTACTTATTATATTATTATTATTTAATATTAATTAATTATTTAATATTATTAATTTTTATTATTATTATTATAATTCATGGCTCCTTAGGATATTTGATTTTATTATTTTATTTTTTTATTTTATTCGATTATTGATTATTATTCATTATATTACTTTAAAATAAGTTAATTCCCCTTGATACTGTTTATTATTATTTAATTATTAATTATCTATTTATTTATTATATTATTAATTATGGATTTTATATTATTATTATTTATATTATTATTTATATTATTATTATTATTATTTATTAATTATTATTTATTTATATTATTATTTTTATTTCGGGGGATTATCTTGCAGACTTCGGTCATTTTGTACGGTGTACGGTTTTGTAAACATTGGATTTTGCAATGTTTTTTAAAATGTTTAATTTTTTTTTGATAAATTTCTATATGTTAATATTATTTTCTTTTATATTAATTTCAATATAGAACATTGCACTGGAATATAATATATATATTAATTATTATTATTATATTGGTATTGTACAATTAATTTTGTAATTTAACTTAATTTATCATTATTAGATTTTATATTATTATTTAAAGCTAATTATATTAATTATTTAATTATTTATATTATAATATAAATTATATATAATATATTATATTATTTATTATTATATATATTTTATTATTATTTATACAGGGGCGTATCTTTATTTAATATATTATGTATTATCTGTTGATATATATAAATATATATATTATATATATTATCTCTATTTATTATTATTAATTTATTATGAATATTGTTGAGCATATTTAAATTATTTATGTGATATATACATATTATATTATTAATAATATATTTAATGTTATTAATTATTATTGTTATTGTATTATTATTATTATTATTATTAATTATTAATTATTATATTATATATTATTATTATCTGTCAATAAAAATATTATCATTACTCCCAAAAAATAAATCAGCGTAAAAAATACGTTTATTATTACTCATAGTGACTTAATTATAGTGTTATTTTCTTATTATTATTTTATTGGTCTTATTTTTATGACAATTTTCTCATTTTATTATCATATTATTATTATTATTATTATTATTATTATTATTATTATTATTATTATTATTATTATTATTATTATTATTATTATTATTATATTATTATTATTATTATTATTATTATTATTATTATTGTTACAGAGGCAGTCTGTTATTATTTAGAGATCTTTATTTCGTACGGTTTCTAGTTCCTGAAATGAATGGCTTGTGATATTGTGAGCACCCAGTCAGCATGTGATGCATAATTAAAAAAAGAAATAAGGTATTGTTTGTATACTATTTAGAGGGTTTCTTTGAGTTGACGAAGTTAGTTTCATTGAATGCTTTCAACGCTCTTAATTTATGTGTGGCTCTCAAAGTAATATGGTTTATGTGGGTTGTGAATGTCATGAGTGTATCAACAGTCAAACTTAGTATGGTTGAATAGTTTACTTAGAGCAAGTCTATTGTTTGATAGGAAGACTGCTGGATGAACGTTTGGTTCTCTTCTGTCTAAGGTATGTAATGATAATAGTGGATTTTTGAGGTGATGCAGTCATTCTATTTGTTGTTAACCATTGGTCCAGTTTTTTTATATATATATATTTTTGTAGTTCCCTGCATAGTATATTTATAGAAGAGTTTTTTTGGGCCGCAATTGTTTGAACGTTTGAATAGCTCTTAGCTTTTATAGAATTGGATTTAGGATGTGGGATGTTGAATGTTGAATGTTGCATGTGGGATGTGGGATGTGGGATGCAGGATGTGGGATGTGGGATGTGGGATGTGGAATGTGGGATGTGGGATGTGGGATGTGGATGTGGGATGTGGGATGTGGGATGTGGTATGTGGGATGTGGGATGGGATGTGGGATGTGCGGATGCGGGATGTGGGATGTGGGATGTGGGATGTGGGATGTGGGATGTGGGATGTGGGATGTGGGATGTGGGATGTGGGATGTGGGATGTGGGATGTGGGATGTGGAATGCGGTAGGTCTTGCATAAAGAGGTTTAAAAGTGTTGGTGAAAGGATGGCTCCCTAGGGGAAGAGATTATATAATTTGTATTTGCTGTAGGAGAAGTGTCCTTGTATGACTCTAACTGTAAGACCGGATAAAAAATTTGGCTTTATTTTTGCCTTTTTTTTGTTTCTTTTCTGATGGTTTTATTTGTTTAAAACTTTGTCTATTAACATGTGACGAAGGATTGTATCAAAGGACTTGTTGATGTATAGTACATTGCTACTAGGAGAGTGTTGTGCTGGACTGTTAGGAGGGTGGTGGTGGAATGTTTTTGTCTAAATCCATGATGTAAGTCTGGGGACTCACAACCGAATTTAGACAATAATAGTGATATATAATATATATACTTAATATGTTGGACTCCATATCTTGATTGATAATATTTCTCTAATTGTCCCGTAATCCGTAATATATGCCACATCTCTAACTTTTATAAATATATATATATATAAGCACAAAATATATAAATTATATTAACCTGATTATAGGTAAAATAGCTTAGTTATCATATATATATATACCTCATACTATAACTATATCTGTTATTATATTATTTAATATAATGATTTACTTCTGATTTTTAACTATATATATCATCGTTTATTATATATATATAACATATATATATTTATATATATAACTATATAATGTACATAGATCTGTGTAATTTATATATATATGTATATTTATATGTCTATATCAGTTTCTCTCAAATGATTCTTATTATGTTTCAAGCTGTATTATATATGCCTCATTATAATTTTTCTCATACAAATAATGATAATATTACACAAATAGGAAATGTATTATATAGCGATCATATGCATTATTATATTGTTTTATAAACTATATTAGTTCTGTACGAACGGTTATATATATAATTACATTAAATATATATATATATATTTATTATATTAATGATCAAGCCATAGTATATATATATATATATTAGGATATATATATATATATATATTTGAATATCTATTATATTATATATAATATTATTTAGTATATATATACGTTATCTCTTATAATTTTGGTAAAGACAGTAATATTTTTAACTACTTCATACATCCTTTAATGAGTTCTTCATCCCCTCATCTGTATTATAACTCTTGATTTGTTCTTGTATATGTTTGCTTCTGATCCTTTTATAATCATATATGCGAGAACGCAGGGATATCACTTGAGACGAAAACCACCGTCTGCGAAACAACACTAAATTGGCAAAGGAAATTAAGTAACAAACCAGAGTAAAATTTTCGATATAAAGTGATTATATACAAACTATAGCAATCATAGGGGATTTTCTTTGCATTACTAATACTTAATGCTAAGTCTATTACTAACATAATACATACTTATCAAAATATATCGCTTTCTCGAAATAAATGCAATCCAATTTGGGTGTCTCATCTCCAAAGAATAATCATTTACATAGTCAGATTATCAGTAGTGCAAATGTTTCACACCCTTAACTAATCGGATACGTCTCACCATATCAGAAGTGATTAGAAAATTGCCCTCTGTGTCCCGAGCTTTACGTCTGATTTATATGTTCTATGGCTCTCAGACCTGCGCAGTGTAACATGCGTAATAAGTGTGCGCTGATAATTTTTGATAACAAGCTATCCATATCTTTTCGTGTTCTCCTCGATGTTTTTCTATTCGCGTACGTATTCATTAGTCCTCGACAGAGTCACGTCGCGAAGACCACTACATAGTTAGCAGTCGTTCCCTTTTAAGTGTTCGCAATCCGCAAGCAGGAGTTTTCCCCCGATGTGTGCTCAAGATGTTTAATGCCTCAGTGATCGATGTTCTCTCGCATGTGAGGTAATTCCTGTTGCCAACGCTGTAATACTGTTGCTTAGCTAGATACTCTCAATCACGTACGAACATAATTTAATGTGGGTTTGCTACACATACTGAACACCATATCTTTGCTGTCGTTCCAAGTTTCATTTCAAAGCACTAGTTTGGGCTAGACGACGATATCTCTCTCTCCAAACGGAGTGCAAAACTGGATGAAACTGTGTCCGCAACTGGTCCAACAACCTGTATCCATATTTGTTCGCATACAATATACACCTCTAGACACCGGCTCAAATCTACATTTAATAATCAGGTTGTA
>JABUQX010104921.1:17500-20000 GCA_015478945.1 Trachelipus rathkii | reverse complement strand
TAGTAGTAGTAGAAGTAGTAGTAAATTATGATAGTAGTTGCAATAATATTGAATTATTTTGCAAATGGACATAATAAAACTCTGGCTCTTATTTAAAGAAGCTTAAATGCTGAATAATAGAATTCTTGCTATTATTATAAATATTTCTTTTTAATTTGTAGTTTTGAGCAAGAAAAAGTTCCCTTCAAAAAAAATCTTATAACATAAGTTTTGGTCTCTTTATTTTATAAAGATAAAGCACTATAACCCTTTATATTGGCCACAAATGCACATTTTACAAATTGTATTCTTACTGTAGTTACCTTGCCTCACACATGAAATATTCCTACATAATAACATCTCTATTAAAAATGGGAATATTTCTGCAAATAGGACTTTAATAATAGTGAACTGGTATTTTATTCTTAAAGTTTAAAAATTATTTGGCTAATTGTTTATTATACATGTTTAATTTTGGTTCAGAAGAGATCATAACTCACAAAACTGCTTTTCTCCATCCAAGAATCTTTTATAAACATCTCTTATCTCTAAAACAACGCTGCATCTTGCATGCAGCCTACTACAGTAAGGAAACTACTACTGTACATCCTCTTTACAACTCCAAACTCTCTAGTCATTGAAACATTAATAAATAGCTCAGGCAGGGGAAAAAGAAGAGTAAAGTTCTTAGAACCTTTTCCAGCTATGAAGCTTGGTTTATAAGGGCAACAATGTGATATTTCAAAGAAATATTATTCAAAAAGGGAATATATTATTATTGTTATTCTGAAATTGTGCCGACCAAATAAATGAAACAGCCAAGATTTTTAAGTTAATGAAAACATTCCATTCCATTCCATTCCTCTCTCTCTCTCTCCTCTCTCCCCCTCCTCTCCTCTCACTCCCCTCCTCGTTTGTCTTAGTGTAATATGTCTTTCTCTCTCTCATATATATATATATATATATATATATATATATATATATATATCTCCATATATTCCTCTCAATTGAGATGTTGAGTTTTTTAATTTTTTTTTAATATATATAATATAGTAGTAATGCTCTTTTAAAAAGGCTTTATCTTTATATAAATCATGAAAGAGACTTTTATGTTATAAGCTGATTCTATGTTAAGAACAATTCTTCGGATTTTTGGGAAAGCAAACTTCAAAAAGCGTAAAAGTGGGAGAAAAATTCTAATGGCGACTTTCGTCATTGGAACTAATAATGGATCTATACATGGTTTATATTATAAAAACAAGCTATTGGCTTTAGAAATATGTCACGTGTTTTTCAAACTTATTTTCATATCCTTGATAACCTGAATATGGGAATTGATTTGTTGATAAATTTCATAGCAGATAGATTTAGTTTATTTGTTATAGATATTTAAGTTTGTAAATTTTATTTGTAAATTAATCTTTAATTGTAAATGTAGAAGTATATTGTCTACTAAAATATTTTAAAAAGACAATTGATACCTGCTTAAGCGAACTATTAAAGGCAAGCTTAATATAATTAAATCACTATTGCATAAAATCAAACAATAAAGCTATCATTTATTCATATATTTACTCATATATTTATTCATAAATTTATCATCTTTAATATTTCTTGAACAATACTCATTATCTATTAAGAGATTAATAAGAATTTTCAGAATTCTTTACAATTTTAACTTTTATTGTATATTTTTTTGGAAATTAATCTTGATTTTGTTTTGTAGATTCAAACAATTGCGTTTTTGTTCTGTGAATTCAGTTTCTCTTTTGTAATCCTTTTTCAAAAGAAGATTAATTTAGCAACTCTCCTTGCATTTACTTCATTTTAATTTTAAATTAAATATATTTCACTGACAAAGACATTTTGATTAACATTTACTTATTTATGTCTCTCTCTCTCTTTTAGAGATATACTCTCTCTCTCATATATATATATATATATATATATATATATATATATATATATATATATATGTGTGCCTTTTATATATATATATATATATATATAAAGTAAGAAAATTTTCGAAAAGGAATTGAAAATAAAAAAAATGTAGCAATAATTTCAATGATTTGAGGTTAAAATTTAAATTAGCAAATACTGGATTTTCAAATGTAATTTAATAATATTAACAAAAAATTAAAAGAAATTGATATATATTTTTTGTGGCTTCACACCTAAGCTTAAAAATGAGTAGCTCAGGCCGTGCTTAGGCTATTTATTTCAGTTTAAATTTGATGAATGTATACGTAAGTTTGTAGAAACACAGCAGTAGTAATAAATTGATATTTGATATTTACATATATTTTATGTTTTTGATCCGGGGTGGGCCTTCGCTTCCCCCTCTATATCATCCCCGTCCACCGCAGGCAGGAATTACCCATGCAGCTCAACGGGTCCGGGGGAGTTTATTCCCCAAATAAAATACCCATAAATTATAATAATATGTTCGAAAATCAAATGAAAATGAAAAGAACTTGAAAACAATTAAATCCCTATTAAATAATACTTATAATAATAA
>JABUQX010104921.1:0-15000 GCA_015478945.1 Trachelipus rathkii | reverse complement strand
AACCAACCAACATGTGTATATATGCTCTAACTCTTTCCTTCTTCTCACTCCTTCCACAGCCTCTATATCATAATAATATGTATCATGTATCTCAATAACCAAATATATATATATATATATACTTTCACTATATATATATATATATATATATATATATATATATATATATATATATACTACTATATATATATATATATACTAACATATATATATATATATACTATATATATATATATATATATATATATATATATCTTTCTCACTATATATACTCATATATATATATATATATATATATATATATATATATATAACATTATCATTTTACAACTGCTAATACTCTAGAATTTCGAAAATATAAAAAATCTTTTATTCCCTCCTATTGGGCTCGAACTCGAGCCCTCACTGATTTTTTATTCAGTGTTTTACCACTGGACCATGAGCTAAAAGGAAACCTTGGAAGAATACTTTCTTCCCAGAACTTCCCACTCACCTCCGGGAGACTCGAGAGTGTGACAGGGAAACTCTGAGGAAAAAGTATCTTTGTTTTTTTAGAAAAAAAATCAATTTTTATTTTTTATTTTATTTTATTTTTCAGATTCGATGTCCGCGCGAAAATATAATTTCCTTAAACAAACTTTTTTTAGACCGCTATGGTATTTTTTGTGATTTATTCATTCTATATAAATCAAAATGGAAAAATTGTGTTTATACTAAATTTACTTTGGTTATATATAAACATATGCATAAAAATAGGGCCTAGGCTCTGCAGCTGGCAGATGGGCCTAACAGACTCCCATTCAATTGAAAAATATATTAAAAACTTCATAATATATATAGTTTTATTTTAATTTTTATTTCTATTGTAATCAAATACTTAAATAATAAAAAAAATAAAAAAATACATAATAAATATAAAAAAAAATAAAAAAAAATCAAATGAAATGTAATTTTTTCGTGCCATCCCACCTTCCGGTTTCCTTTGGCTCGCTCGTGTTCAATGTCCTTCTTCCATCAGTAAAGAACTCAGTTCGAGTATAGGTGCTTCCTAACATATATATATATATACTTATATATATATATATATATATATATATATATATATATATATACCATATATATATATATTATTATTATTATTATTATTATTATTATTATTATTATTATTATTATTATTATTATTATTATTATTATTATTATTATTATTATTATTAGTAGTAGTAGTAGCAGATAAATTATAAGAGTAGTTGCAATAATATTGAATTATTTTGCAAATGGACATAATAAAACTCTGGCTCTTATTTAAAGAAGCTTAATGCTGAATAATAGAATCCTTGCTATTATTATAGATATTGCTTTTTAATCTGTAGTTTTGAGCAAGAAATGGTTCCCTTCAAAAAAATCTTATAGCATAAGTTTTGGTCTCTTTATTTTATAAAGATAAAGCACTATTACCCTTTATATTGTATCCTTATACTGTAGTTACCTTGCCTCTCACATGAAATATTCATACATAATAACATCCCTATTAAAAATGGGAATATTTCAGCAAATAGGACTTTAATAATAGTGAACTGGTATATTTATTCTAAAGTTTAAAATATTTGGTAATGTTTATTATACATGGTTTAATTTTAATTCAGAAGAAATCATAACTCATAAAACTGCTTTTCTCCATCCAAGAATCTTTTATAAACATATCACCTCTCTAAAACAACGCTGCATCTTACATGAAGCCTACTACAGTAATGAAACTACTACTGTACATCCTCTTTCCAACTCCAAACTCTCTACCAATTGGAAGATTAAAAAATAGCTCAGGAAAGAGAAGAGTAAAGCTCTTAGAGCCTTTTCCAGCTTTGAAGCTTGTTTTACAAGGGCAACAATGTGATATGATACTTCAAAGAATGATGATTCAAAAATGGAGCTCATTGTTATTGTTATGCTGAAATTGTGCAGACCAAATAAATGAAACAGCCAAGATTTTTAAGTTAATGAAAACAACCAAATTTCTGTTCCGATTTTGGCAAACGAATCTTCACAGAACGGTTAATATATATATATATATATATATATATATATATATATATATATATATATATATATATATATATATATATATATATATATATATATATATATATTATTATTATTATAATATTACATTTATTACATAAAAATAAAAGTTTTCACATATTAAAGAAGAATGTTATTATTTTACAATATTATTATTATATATATATATATATATTATTATTATTATTATATATTATTATTATTATTATTATTATTATTATTATATATATTATTATATTATATATTATATATATACATACATATTTCATGGTATATATAAATAAATACATATATATATATATATATTATTATTATATTATTATTATATTACATATATATATTATTATTATATTATTATTTTTATATATATATAATATATAAATACTATATATTATTATACATACATATATTGTTATTATATTACAATATATTATGTTACATACATATTATGAGCATATATATAGCTATTGTTGGTTGCTATTGTTATCTATATATATTATTATTATGTTATTATTATTGCTATTATTATATATATTATTGTTACATATTATTATTATTATTACATATTATATATTATAACATATATTATCATATATATTATATATTATTATTAGTTATTATTATATTATTATTATTATTATTATTACATATTGCTTATTATATATTATATTATATATATATATATATATTTTCATATATAAATTATATATATATATATTATTATATTATTATTATTATATTAGCTATTGGTTATTATTATTATTACATATATTACATATATTATTATTGCTATATTACATTACATATTATTATTATATTACATATTATTACATATACATACATATTATATTATATTGTTATATTAAATATTAGTTGTTGTTGTTATTATATATATATTATATATATATATATATATTTATGTATATATATATATACATAAATATATTTACATAAATATATATTTATGTATATATATATATATATATATATATATATGTATATATATATATATATATATATATATATATATATATATATATATATATATATATATATATATATATATATATATATATATATATATATATTGAAGAGATTTTTTTGAAATTTTTTTTAACAATATATATAATATAGTAGTAATGTTCTTTTAAAAGGCTTTAGCCTTTATACGGAAATCATGAAAGAGACTTATGTTATAAGCTGATTCTATGTTAAGAACAATTCTTTGGATTTTTAGAAAAGCAAACTTCAAAAAGCGTAAAAGTGGGAGAAAAATTCTAATGGTAACTTACAAATCGCAATTTGGAATTCAATAATAGTTTATACGAGTAGGAAATGATTAAATCAAGCTATTTGGCTTTAGAAATATGTCACGTGTTTTTCAAACTTATTTTCATATCCGTGATAACCTGAGTATGGGAATTGATTTCTTGACAAATTTCGTAGCAGATAGATTTAGTTTATTTGTTATAGATATTTAAATTTGTATATTTTATTTGTAAATTAATCTTTAATTGTAAATGTAAAAGTATATTGTCAACTAAAATATTATAAAAAATCATTAATTGATACCTGCTTAAGCGAACTATTAAAGGAAAGCTTAATATAATTAAATCACTATTGCATAAAATCAAACAATAAAGCTATCATTTATTCATATATTTACTCATATATTTATTCATAAATTTATCATCTTTAATATTTCTTGGACAATATTCATTATCTATTTGTAGATAAATAGGAATTTTCTGAATTCTTTACCATTTTAACTTTCATTGTCTATTTTCTTGGAAATTATTCTTGATTTTGTTTTGTAGATTCAAACAATTGCGTTTTTGTTCTGTGAATTCAGTTTCTCTTTTGTAATCCTTTTTTAAAAGAAAATTAATTTTGCAGCTCTCCTTGCAACTGATTCCATTTACTTCATTTTAATTTTGCAAGATTAAATATATTTCACTGACAAGAAAACTTTAATATTTTACCATTTGTTTGTATTTACAACAATATATATATATATATATTATATATATATATATATATATATATATATATATATATATATATATATATATATATATATATATATATATATATATATATATATATATATATATATATATATACATATATATGTTATTATTATTATATATATATATATATATATATATATATATATATTATGTTACATATATAGTTGAAGAAGAAAGAAGAGTTATTAAGGCAGTGAGCAGCAGCATAAATACATAATATATTATTATTGGTTATTATTATTACATATTACATATTATTATTATTATTATATTATTATATTATTATTATTATTGCTATTATTATTATTATTATTATTATTATTATTATTGTTATATATTACTATATATTATTATTATTACGTACATATTAATATATACATTATTATTATTATTATTGATTTATTATTATTACATATTATTATTACATTATATTATTATTATTGGTTATTACATATATTATTATTATATATATTATATATATATCTATATATATACATACATATGCTATTATATTATTACATATATTATATATTATTATTGCTATTGGTTATCTGACTTATGTTGTTAAAAGAAACATATATATACATATATTATGATATTATATATATACATATTACATTATTATTATTACATATTATTATTATATTATATAGACGCAAATATATTATTATTATTATTATTATGTTATATATATTATTGCTATTATTATGATTATTACATGTTATATTATTATTCATATATATTATTATTATATATTACATATATATATACATAATCATATATACTATATACATATGTATATTATTATTATATATATATATATATATATACATATACATATGTTCTGACAATATTTTGCTTGTTATTATTATATACATATTACATTACATATTATATTGTGTTGTTCTAAACATATTATATTATATATATACATATATATATTATATTATTATTGTTGTTATTATGTTATTATTACTATATTATTATTACATATATATTATTATTATTATTATTAATACATTCTTATATACATATATTATATACATATATGCTGTTATTATGCAGTACACAGACAGTTGAATTTACATAACTTTTTCAGTTAAGGCCTCTACATATTATTATATTATTATTTCCATATTATTACATATATTATTACATATTATTATTGTTGTTATTATTATTATATATTATTGGTTATACATATATATTATTATTATATATATATATATATATTATTATTATTATTATATTATTATTATTATTACTTATATACATATATATATTATTATTATTATATATATTATTATTATTATGATATATTATATTATTATTATTATATTATTATTATATATATATTAGTTATTATTATTATTATTATTATTATATATACATATATATTATATTATACATATATTATTATTATTATTGTTATAATATATATTTCATATTATTATATTATTACAAGTTACATTACACATATTAATATATATATATATATATATATATATATATATATATATATATATATATATATATATATATATCTATATATTAGACCGGCCCAAGCTTATAGGGGAGATTTTTTAATTTTGTATTTTGACAATGCATACCCTTCCATTTTATTTCAGACTGTGAAAAAGCCTTGTAAAAGAAATTTCAGAAAGATTAAAACATATTTAGTGCTGCCGCCAGACGAATGAAATTAGCAACTTGGCAACTCGACCGCGTGGATATTGGTTGTTAGTTACGGTAAAGACACAGTGCTGACAGCACGTATTTGTGTTTGCTCTTGTAATATAACTTTTGTAATCATGGCAGTTACTCGTGGAAAAGTGAGTTATACCTCATTTGTCAATCGATCGACAATATTAGTGAAAACAAATTGCCTTTAATCGGAGATGCCTACCCATCGCTTCTTTCTCACATTGAAAAAAGAACACATTAAGAGAAGCATGTAATTTTGTATCTGATGAAATATGCTCCATTTGGAGAAGAGCAAATATTCCAAAAAAAGCAAAACCGAATATTGTTACAAAAAATATTGAGCTTGCATGAGAAGTACAGATCAATACAGAAATCCAAACACAAGCAGAATGCATCTCAAACAAAAAAATGAAAAATGCGTTTAAACAGAGTTTAAACGACCTTTTGATATTGTTCACAATGATGCACTACAATAATGACGGTTGAGGAAGATAAAATATTTCTTACAGCTCAAAGAGAAAAAGGTAGATGTGGCTACATAGGCACAATTGATAGAAAAGCTCTTGCTAGAGAAGCTAGAAAACGGAAGAGAGAGGGGAGATTAGAAGCGCAAACATAACGGGAAGAGATAAGGAAGAAGAAAATGTCTGTAGTTGTAGAATTTAGCTCAAGTTCTACTAGCTATACTTCAAACACTAATACTGATTTACACGACAGTGATGAACCCAAACTCAAACCTTCATCTAGTGGACAGTGCAAGAAAAAGCGTATTGTGACACCTAATGTGGCAATGACACTGGACAGGATAAAAATAAGTTTTCGCAGTGCTTTCATGGTGTTGGCATCCACTGTTAATGCCCTTGGAGTCGATGTTGATGACGTTGTTTTAGTAGAAGTACATTGCAGAGAGAAGAAGCACTCTACGTAAAAAAATAGCTGAGCATATAAAACAGAGTTTTGCAACAGATGTACCATTGACTGTACATTGGGTTGGTAAAATTCTACCAGATATCACTGGTTTCACAAATACAGAGAGGTTACCTATACTAGTATCAGCAGAAGGTAATTCAAAATTTTTATCAGTCCTAAAACTTTGTTCAGGAAAGGGCATTGATATTGCGAGTGCTGTAATTGAATGTTTTGAAGATTGTAACTTTGAAAATAATATACAGGCCATATGTTTTGACAATACTGCCAGCAATACTGGTAATAAGCAAGAAGCCTGCACTATAATAGAATCGAAGCTTGGGCGATCACTGCTTCAACTGGCCTGTCGACATCATATTTATGAAATAATAATTTCGGATGTATTTGACAAGTGCCTTGGAGCACCTGCTGGACCAGAGACACAGCTCTTTAAACTATTTAAGACCAGTTGGGAAACAATAAATAAAGGCAATTATCAGACTATCAAATCGAGCATTTTAAAGAAAGAGGATATTGTTGCGTTCTGCAAACAGGAATTGAAGAAAATGCATCCAAAAAAAGATTATGCTGAACTTTTGGAGTTGACTAATATAATTCTTTGAAACGTTCCTCCTAAAGGAGTTCATTTTGTGAAACCAGGTGCCATGCATCTAGCAAGATGGATGGCACGAGTTTTACATGCCACAAAAATGGTACTATTTAAGAGTCAAATCAAAATGACTAGAAGAGAACTCACTGGACTGGAAAAAATTATTCGGTTTGCAGTCATCTTCTATGTGCGTAATTGGCTTGCAGAACCTAGTGCGCCAAAATCACCAAGTACTGACCGGCAATTTCTCCAGAAACTTAAGGATTATGACGAAAAAGACGTATCTGCAGTTGCTGCAAAAGCTCTCTGTCGGCACTTGTGGTACCTGAACGAGGAGCTGGTACCTCTCGCATTCTTTGACGATGAAGTCAATAATGATATGAAGTTGCAAATGGTTTAAGCTTTAGATAAGTCATCTGTTGAAAGGCCTTCCAACAGAATGCGTCTTGATTATACGGATAAGGCTGTTTCAGAACACACACTGGCATGTTTCATTACCTCAAAAAGCAAACTTTTCTTCGAGAAATTGTCACTCCCAACATCATTTCTTCAATCTGATCCTTAAGAATGGAGTAAAAATGATGAATACATTAAGGCAAAAAACAATGTAGAAAATATGAATGTTGTTAATGATAATGCTGAAAGGGCTATTGCTTTAATACAGTCCTTTAACACCCATCTTTAAAAAAATGAAGCGCAGCTGCAGTATATCTTGCAGATCGTAGAAAAGCACAGAGATGTGTTTTCAAAATAAACAAAGTCTGAAATGAGAAAGGCACCTTTGGATAAATAATTAGGTTACCTTTGTGAATTAGGTCTACTGGGGATACCACGTTAAAAAAACCGCGCTGGCATTCGTTACCCCATGTGGTGGTGTGGAAATTCGACATTTAAGACATTTTATAACCCATTTCAGGTGCCTGGCGGAAGCACCAAATATGATTAATTTAGGAAGAAATTCAGTATGCTGGCTTCTTTTGCAAACAGTAACAATATTAGAGGGAATGCTTCTCAATTTTCGAAAAAAAATTTGTTTGGGGTGGGGCCAGTCTAATATATATATATATATATATATATATATATATATATATATATATATATATATCACTATATATATATATATATATATATATATATATATATATATATATATGAGTATATATATATATATATATATATATAATTAATGAAATGTTAACCAAACAGAATGTTTTGATCTTTCGAGATTTGAAAATAGTTTGAAATTGATTTAAATTTTTTCTCTATTCTATTTAGTATTTTATCTTATTTGTAAATAATAATCATTATTACTAATATAATTTGTTCATCTTATGTCACACGGTGTCTGTGGCGTGGTGGCTTTATATAAATAATATTTTTAAATTATATGGAGCAAATTTATTCAGTAAAATAGAAAGAAAAGAATAGTGAGTGTTATTATTATTATTATTATTATTATTATTATTATTATTATTATTATTATTATTATTATTATTATTATTATTATTATTATTATTATTATTATTATTATTATTATTATTATTATTATTATTATTATTATTATTATTATTATTAGTAGTAGTAGTAGTAGTAGTAGTAGTAGTAGTAGTAGTAGTAGTAGTAGTAGTAAATTATGACAATGGTTGTAATAATATTGAAATATTTTCCAAATAGACTTAAAAAATCTAACTTTCTTATTTAAAGAAAGTTAATGATGAGTAATATAATCCTTAATATTATTATAAATATTACTTTGTAATCTTTAATTTTGAGCAAGAAATAGTGCTCGTCAAAATAAATCTTATAATACAATATTTGGTCTTTTTATTTTATAAAGATAAAGCACCATTACCCTTTAAATTGGCCACAAATGCATATTTTACAAACTTTATTCTTACTGTAGTTACCTTAACCCTCAGAAGAAATATTCCTATATAATAACTTCCCTATTAAAAATGAAAATATTTCTGTTAATCGGAGTATGATAGTAATGAACTGGGATATTTATTCTAAAATTTAAAATATTTTGTAATGTTTATTATGCATGGTTAAATTACTGACCACTAAATACCTCTCTTTGGGTTGAAATACCATTTTCTCTTCACTATGTTATCGCTGTCAGCACTCTCGAACGAAGCAGATCAACGCAAATTTTAAATTAAAACAAATTAGTCGAAATTGGTGTCTATCAAAAGCAAATCCCAATATAAAAGCGAGTTATAACCATTCTTCCCTTGTATTTTATTAATTTATTTTCTAATAACTAAGCAATCTGAGGTACTTTATTTATTAATGTTGAATGTTCGTTCTTTCATTCACTAACAATTTGACTTAAAAAAAAAATTCTACATCTATTTAATGCTCTTGCTTTTTATTAAATAGCTTCAAAGCACGTTTGTGAACCATATCATAAATTTATTTGAATCTTAGAACATTAATGAACTTATCAAAAATTGAAACATACTAAGGCAAAAAATATTGCAATTTCAACCCATATAACTCGTTCTAATAGCCACAACAACCGAAAAACTGTATTATAAAATAAATAAATTCAAACATCAAATTTAAATAATTATTTGATGATAGAGAGAGCAGGCAAAAGTTCAGAAGAATTCATAACTCGCTAAATTGCTTTTCTCCATCCGCGAATCTTAAGCAAGCATTTTTCATCTCTAGAACAACGGTGCATCCTATTTGCAGTCTACTACTGTTAGGAAGCTACTACTGTACAACTTCTTTCAACTCCACACTCTCTAGCAATCGAAAGATTAAAAAATATCTGAGGTGGGCAAAGAGTAGAATAAAGTTCGTAGAACTTCTACCAAGTATGAAGCTTGATTTTATAAGGGCAAGAATGAAGATAAGAAAATGGACCTCATTTTTATTGCTATGCTGAAGTTGTGCCTATCAAAAGTAAATGAAAGAAATAAATTTTTTAAGGCAATGAAATAAACCATTTTTCTCTGCCGAATTTGGTGTGCGAAATATTACAGAGGGATGGGATGAAATACAAAGAAAGAGTGAGAAAGAAAGAGCATATGAGCAGCAGAGCAGGAGAGAGGAGGAGGAGTAGGAGGTGAGAGAGGAGATTGAGGGAGAGAGAGGAGAGAGAGAGAGAGAAAGAGAGAGGAGAGAGAGAGAGAGAGAGAGAGGAAAGAGAGGATGGATGGAATGGAAGGAGTGGATGGAAGAAGGGCATTGTTTGAATCCTTCTAATCCAAGTTTACTTTGGTTAAAGCTATAAACATTCATATAAATAGGGCCTAGGCTCTGCACCTGACAGATGGGCCTATTGAGACTCCCATTCAATTGAAATATATTAAAACGTCATAATATATATAATTTTATTTTAATATTTATTTCTATTGTAGTTAAATTACTTAAATATACAAAAAAAAATCAAAGAAATACTTTAAAAGCATAAAAAATCAAAAAATTAAATCAATTATGAATTTTTTTTTTTTCGTGCCATCCCCGGCTTCCAAGTTTCCTTTTAGCTCATTGGTCCAGTGGTAAAACACTAGTTATACCATCAGTATCGGGTTCGAAACCCAATAGGGGAGAATAAAGATTCTTTATATATATATAGATATATATATATATATATATATACACACACACACACACACACATGCCATTACACACACACTCTTACATACACATAAACACATACATATTACACATATTATCAGAGACACAAATTTTGAATAACAACTAATCAAACCCATGAAATGACATAAACACACACATACACATACACATATTATTATTACCACACATATGAGCATATATATATATATATATATGAGCAGGCAGGAGGAACATTAACCTCCCACAACATGCACTTAGATATTACACATATTATTATTATTACATACACATATACATACATATACATACATATTATATTACATACATACATAAGGATACATACATACATACACAAATTGTGCATGGCTGGTTATATATATATATAAGAAGCATATATATATATATATATATATATATATATATATATATATATATATATATATATATATATATATATATATATATAGAAAGAGATTTTGATAAAAATTTTAATATATTTTATATAGTAGTAATACTCTTTTGAAAGGCTTTATATTCTTTATACGAAATTCATGAAAGAGTCTTATGTTATAAGCTGATTTTATTTTATGAACAATTCTTTGGAATTTTGGGAAAGCAAACTTAAAATGCGCAAAAGTGGGAGAAAAATTCTAATGACGATTTACAAATCAAAATTTAGAATTCAATGATGGTTTATACGGGTTGGAAATTATTAAAACAGGCTATTAGCTTTAGAAGTATGTCACGTGCCTTTCAAACCTATTTTCAGATCCTTAATAACCTGAATATGGGAATTGATTTGTTGATATATTTCATGGCAGATAGAGTTTATTTATTTGTTATAGTTCTTATGTTTTTAAATTTCATTTCTCAATGAAACTTTTATTGTAAATGTAGAAGTATAATGTCTACCAAAATATTATAAAAACACAATTGATACCTGCTTAAGGGAACTATTAAAGGCAAGCTTAATATAATTAAATCACCATTGCATAAAATAGAACAATGAAGTTATCGCTCATTCATATATTTAAATATTAAGACATAAATTTATCAGCTTTAAAATTTCTTGGATAATGTTATTATCTATCTGTATATATAAAAAATTATCAGTATTCTTTTTTTTTTTAACTTTTGTTGCTAATTTTATTGTGCAGATTATTTATTCATGATTTTGTTTTGTAGATTCATTCAATTGCGTTTTTGTTCTGTAAAATCAATTTCTTTTTTGTAATTTCAATTTCTGTTAAAGAAGATTAATTTTGCAGCGTTCTTTGCAATTGATTTCATTTAATTCATTTTATTTTTACAAGATTAAATATATTTCGCTATCTGTCGTTAGTTTACTAACACGGTATAGCCGCATTCTTGTAAGCTGTGGAGGTCCTTGTTCATTCACTCGAAAAAAATCATTATCATTATCATTATCATTATCATTATCATTATCATTATCATTATCATTATCATTATCATTAATAGTAGTAGTGGTAATAGAAGTAGTACTACAGAACTACAGAACACCGACAAGGAAAGACTTTACAGTCCACTCAAGGCTAGTCTGAGAGAAGATGAGGTCACCGGCTTAGAACGTTATAACTAACCCTCTAAGCGGTGAACATCAAAACTGTTATTACAAAATGTTATGATAGTGTGATCGATGAGGTCACCGGCTTAGATCGTTAGAAATAACTCTCTAAGCGGTGAACATCAAAACTATTATTACAAATTAAGATGACAGTGTGATCGATGAGGTCACCGGCTTAAAGCGTCAGAAATAACCCTCTAAGCGGTGAATATCAAAACTATTACAAAATGTTATGATAGTGTGATCGATGAGGTCACCGGCTTAGAACGTTAGAAAAACTCTCTAAGCGGTGAACATCAAAACTGTTATTGCAAATTAAGATGATAGTGTGATCGATGAGGTCACCGGCTTAGAACGTTATAACTAACCCTCTAAGCGGTGAACATCAAAACCGTTATTACAAATTGAGATGACAGTGTGATCGATGAGGTCACCGGCTTAGAACGTTAGAAATAACCCTTTAAGTGGTGAACATCAAAACTGTTATTACGAATTAAGATGACAGTGTGATCGATGAGGTCACTGGCATAGAACGTTAGAAATAACCCTCTAAGCGGTGAACATCAAAACTGTTATTACAAATTAAGATGACAGTGTGATCGATGAGGTCACTGGCATAGAACGTTAGAAATAACCCTCTAAGCGGTGAACATCAAAACTGTTATTACAAATTAAAATGACAGTGTGATCAATGAGGTCGCCGGCTTAGAACGTCAGAAATAACCCTCTAATCGGTGAACAACAAAACTGTTATTACAAAATGTTATGATAGTGTGATCGATCAGGTCACCGGCTTAGAACGTTAGAAATAACTCTCTAAGTGGTGAAAACTCTTATTACAAATTAAGATGATAGTGTGATCAATGAGACCACCGGTTAGAACGTGAGAACTAACTCTCTAAGCCGTAAACATTAAAACTGTTATTACAAAATAAGATGATAGTGTGATAGATGAGGCTACCGGCTGAGAACGTTATAACTAACCCTCTAAGCGGTGAACATCATAGCTGTTATATACGTTCGGCGCCCAAATTCTTTTTAAGTTGTACTTTTAACATTTATCAAATGATCTCAATAGTTCATTTGATTTCACCTTATCTAGGTCACAACTAATTCTAGTATTTTAAAAAAGTAGAAATCGAGTTGAATTGAAGTTCACAGACCAATGTTCTTAAAGTGTTTATCTAACTTTTCCTTGAATGAATCGATGCTGCCGCTGTTCTCTATTTCATAAGAAAGACTATTCCACTTCTCAATTACGTCGTAAGTGAAGAAATTCTTTGCTATATTGGTTTGAAATCATTTATGACAAAGTTTATGCTCATTACTTCGTGTTACATCGTTAAAATCATATCTAAAGAATTGCCTGTAATCTATATTTTCAAATTTATTTAGTATTTTGAAGACTTCTATTAATTTTCCTCTCAATCTTCTTGTTTCTAAAGAATGTATATCTAATTCGCGTAGTCGTTGCTCGTATGACTTACCTCTCAATTATGGTGTTAATTTGGTTGCCTTTCTTTGAATTCATTCAAATTTTTCCATGTCCTTTTTGAGGTATGGACTCCAAAACTGTACGGCGTATTCCAGTTGAGGTCTAACTAAGGTTTTATAGAGAGGAAGTATTATATTTTAGATTCTATATTTGAAGTTTCTGGCACAAGTTCTATGCTACATTCTTAACAGTTACAGCACATTGTTTCGAAAACTTTAAATCCTTATTAATACTCCAAGATCCTTTTCCTGACTGACAACTTTGATAACTGAGTCATCAATTTTGTAATCATATTCTTTGCTCCTACTCCCATTTATCGGTATTAAATTTCATTTAGTAGTAGTAGTAGTAGTAGTAGTAGTAGTAGTAGTAGTAGTAGTAGTAGTAGTAGTAGTAGTAGTAGTAGTAGTAGTAGTAGTAGTAATTGTAGTAGTAGTAGTAAATTATGATAGTAGTGTAATAATATTGAATTATTTTCGAAATGGACAAAAAAAATCTTAATTAAACTTAATTAAACTACTTTAAATAAGAGAGTCAAATTTTTTTAAGTCCATTTGGAAAATAATTCAATATTATTAAAACTACTATCATAATTTACTGCTACTACTATTAATGATAATGATAATGATAATGATAATGATAATGATAATGATAATGATAATGATAATGATAATGATAATGATAATGATAATGATAATGATAATGATAATGATAATGATTATGATAATGATAATGATTTTTTTGAGCGGATTTACAGGGACCTCCACAGTTCACGAATCGCGGCTATACCGTGTTAGCAAAACCAATGACAGTGGAACCTAAATTGCAGACATTTCCAGCGATTCTTAAGTTTCAAATTAAAATATTTTGATTATCGCATTTAAACTTTTGTTTAAAATTTTAACTATCATTAGATGTGCTGGAAAGCGATGAAAAAGTATTAATGGCCTGAAGAGATATATCGAATAAATAGTTTTGCTCTCTGATGGTGTGCATTAAAGAC
>JABUQX010104920.1:7500-12797 GCA_015478945.1 Trachelipus rathkii | reverse complement strand
AAAGAGAAGATAGAAGAAAGAAGAAGAGAATTGAAATGAATAAATAATAATTAATATAATAATAATAATAATAATAATATAATATAATAATATATAATAATAATAATAATAATAATAATAATAATAATAATATAAGTTTTAGTTTTTACTTCCAATTCCCTAATATTTCTTCTGATATGCATTTAATTTCCTTGAGTATTATCTAGGAATAATTTGCAAGAAAGTAGGGAGCATATTATATTTATTACATCCCAGACCCGGTTTCGTCCGTAAAACCTCGGACATTTTTCAGAGTTTCCGTCTAACAATTGAATGAATTATTTTAACACTAGATTTAAAAAATTAAAATTACAAATTAGATTTTAAATTTTAGATTTTAGTATTAGTAGTATTCCAGCAATTTGGGAGTTGCAGGCCATTTCGATATGAAGGACTAAGTATTGCTTCACTTGGATTATTAATCGTATGTATGGTTAGGCTCCGAAACAGGGTAAATTTCAATCCTCTAGGTTGTATATGAGGAGGGGGGTCACCCCCGAGGGTCGACGCCGATATTGAGCTTACGCCCTTGTGGCTGCTTCCATGCGGGTGAGATTAGGCCTAATTCGAGCACCTTGAGGTCAGACAGACCGAAGGTCTGTGTTTGTCTGTTTGTTTGTATTATATTATTATTATTATTATTATTATTATTATATTATTTTATTATTAATTATTATTTATTATTATTATTTTATTAGTATTATTATTATTATTAGTTTTATTTATTATTATTATTATTATTATTATTATTATTATTATTATTATTATTATTATTATTATTATTATTATTATTATTATTATTATTATTATTATTATTATTATTATTATTATTATTATTATTATTATTATTATTATTATTATTATTATTATTATTACACGAAGAAGTGACCCGAAGGGTCACTTCTGAGTAGTTTTTTTAAAGCCTTCTACGGTTCCTACATCTAATTTATCTCGTCCGTATGCCCCGCTTCATTCAGTTTTACGCACTTTGGCTCGGGCTCCGGCTCCGGCTCAGCCTTCCGAGTCCAATATATATCTATAGAGGTTAGAATTATCGTATTTTAGGGTTAAAATTTGGAGGCTGGTTATATGGTGACGTAATCTCATCATAGAGGTGATTACGTACCCCTTGGGTCCCTCTGAAGGGGGGATCCCCACCCCTTAAAAAATTTAAATTGATCATAGAAGGCTGAAATTTGGATAGTGTATAGAAGAAGGAGAAAGGAGTCTGAATCTATAGAGTTTGAGTTGACAATGGAACTGGTGCTGGCTCCAGTGCGGTGCTGGGATAGTAAATATTTGTATAATAATACAATATTGGTGTTAAAAATATGTTTATAGACTCAGATCTCAGACTATTGGTGTTTTAGCCTCTCTTTTCTCTCAGGCAATGTGAGATTGGTCACCAACTTCAGGTCGATTGCGTGCGCGCGCGCCCGCAGGCGCGCCTGCCAGTGCAATCCGCCGCGAAACCGGCGCGTGCGCGCGCCCGCAGGCGCGCCCGCCGGTGCGATCCGACGCGAAACCGACGCGTGCGCGCGCCTGCAGGCGCGCTCGCCGGCGCGATCAGAAAAAAATTTACGTTTTTACATACCCTAAATCAGTAAATCAGTAAATCAAACTGCCCTCTCCTAGCCCCTCCTCCCCTTCTGTCGATCTATGATCTATTGATCTATTGATTCAAGTCATATTTTTTTATTAAAATTGCTATGTTTTACATACCCTAAATCAGTAAATCAGTAAATCAAACAACCCTCACCCCTCCCCCTCCCCCTCTCCCTACCTCCCATCTATTGATCTATTGATTCAAGTCATATTTTTCTTTAGTATAAATAAGTTCTTGGGATAAAAGCAGGAAAAGAAAACAAGTTTTTATTTTAAAGCCTTTCATAAACCATAATTGCAAAACTACATAATCAGTTAACATATAATTATTAGCATCAAATATATTTACAAGTATATTAAAAAAAATTATTTAAAAAAAAACATATAATGAAATAATACAGTATACACCACATAAATTAGACCTGATAGGTTGTACAGGAAAACATAAGGTTCTTAACATATTGAACATTATTATATTTTAAAAAAAGATGATTACATAATGATTACTAAACATAAAATCTAAATTCAAAGATCAATGAATATACAACCATTATTTGTATTCTTATAACACACTATCCAATGTCCCATGCTTGGAAACATCCCTGGAGAAGTGTTTAAGATAAGACCAAGTCAGTATCCAATTCACGAACAGTAGTTCATTACAGGCAATACACCTAAAATTCTTCTTTCGTTTCCAAGGCGCTTTAATATTTCTTCTTCATTCATCATAATAGTTCAAGATTATATTTCGTGCTCTGTCAATCTCGATGATTTAAGGATGTTCCAGATACACCAGAACTGAGATTGAGGATGTCAAACTTTGTCCAAATTTGAGACTCAATCCTAAAGTTCCTTTTCTTAGGATATTAAGATGATAAGCATTACAAGCTGAAAGATCAGCAGTGAGATCGTATGCATATAAATTACTGTTTTCAGCATAATTCTTGAGATCAACACCTGTACCGTTATCGCTGCATGATACCGTATTGGCAAATAAATCGTAAAAAGGACGTGAGCATTGAGAATGTGAGTCTTCATATATCATCTCATAATCACGACCGTATGGTTGACCATTCACATGTAAACTGATCCCTCTAAGTCCGAAATGGGTAAATTTAAAGGCGGACTTTCCATAGTTTCCAGAATAAGCATCGTGTTCTACAATTCCTATTATTACCTTCTGAGGTAAGCTACCATTGACGATGTTAGGTATATTAATGCTCGATAACCCTTGGGTTAAGTTAAAAAATTAGTCTCAATTCTCTTGAGTGGAATATTTCGCTTTTGGTTTTTAAATTTCCCGGGGTTTTTTCAAAAAAAAAGAGGATTCTCTATTTCCAATGTTTAATGGGAGATAATTTCACTTTACGTATATAAGATAAGCGTCCAGTAATTAAAGAAGGCTGTTGGTGCCGTAGTTGTGCAAAAAGAGCGCTTTTAACTAAGAGCAATTTCAGGTGTAGATCTATTAACCTGATACGAGTATCCACTGATGGTAGAATAAGTCTTTCCTGAGAGGAATATATCAACCGTTACACGTCCATAATATTCAGACGTGTTATTTTAGATTTAGCAGCGCTTGGCTTCTATGTTTCTCTACTTCTTTTAAAGGTAAATATCCACATGATTGGAGATGAGACTCCTTCGCATCTTGAGAATAATTTAGTAAAGTTTCAATATAACTTCGTAAGGGTAACTTGCAGCTGAGGCTCCTAGAGATGTTTCATTTAAAAAACCTCAAGTTGATTAAAACACGGTATACAGGAAATTTGCTCTCGGTGGATACTATGCTGTGCATCGGGTCCCTGTGAGATGCTGAACCATATTCGTTTTACTAACTTAGTCTTCAGATATAAAGAATACATCGAAGGGTCAATAATATTGACAGAAGTGCCTGCGGATATGAATTCGAGAGCTACATCTGTTATTTGTGATGCCAACCTGTTCGTTACGCGTGAACGGGATTAATGTACTAATAAGTTGGATTCACTCACACTAATCTGTGTAGGGTTCATGGAGAAGAGATCCAATTCACTCTTACAACAGTCTGGGCTGGAGGGATGGAGGAAAGCATTCTTGCTGTACATATCACCGACGTATAATGAGGAGAGATTTGTTTAAACATTCCTTATATACAAAATAGCTTACAGGTTGCGTCTCTGTTTTGTAAAATAGTTACCACTTATCATCGCTATTAAAGGGCAAACACATCAATACACTTTTTATTTAGTGGTCCTTTCCCATTCCTCTTTATAGGTTTTTACGGCGACCTACACCTTGACCTGTCATCTTACGTCGTATTTTTCGTTTAACAATCATCTAACATTCATCAGAAAGCATCGACTTAATCGACGTTTACAGCTGTCGAGGATCTATACACCCATAATATCCTGGAAAGTATCTATACCTGTCCTAGCTGCTTTTTTTAGCGAGGTATTTGATTTACCTCCTGATTTAAACAAGGGGATAGCACATCTGAACAACGAAGCAAAAAAATCCTCCTAAACCATAGCCCCTCTGCATTCTTGAACCCCTGAAGACTCGTTCTCTTTCCATTATTATTATTATTATTATTTAACGGAGCTTCCTTCTAATGTGTACTTTACACACTGCTGTCCCACTTGTGAATGGGTATGGATTACCTTCCACGTCTCTTATATAAATACGAATAGAACTCAGTTGGGTCTTACTCAGCGGTAAGTAGTGAACATTAGGAAAACTTATAACTCTTTTACCTTTAGGAAAATGAACTACTCTTAACAAAGATGCTTTAGTATTCCCTACGTACTGATGGTCTATAATATCTGTATAAACATAGGCCATGCCAGGATCTTGAAACATCTTAGAAGGCATGCATACAAAATGTAATGAACTCTCGGTGTCATTTTTTTGACACATACTCTTCCATCGTTGGTATATAGCGTATTAGATCCTTTAGAGATGGTTTTGAATCGTTTATTCTTAATATTTTTAGTCTACATGCGAGTAATGACATTTACGAAACCAGGCTGCAGAATGGAAAATAAATAAACTTCTATCTTTCAGGTTCACAAGAGTTTGAGATTTTAATGTGATTAACACGTTATCTTCATTAACGGCTTTATTAACAAGAAACACTAAATCTTTACATAGCAGACTTGTTTCAAATTTCTTGTTTAAACCCATGAACACATCAGTAACCGAATTGTAAAGACCCCTACTTATGAAATATTTTTCATAGAAATATTTTTTTCCATCATGTTCAATAATGTCTGTCTTAGCTTTAATTTTTAATACATTTTTTACATATTCAACGCTTCTAAATATTATAAAGGCAGAGGGGGACTCTAATATATTCTCAACAGATGCATCAAGAATTATTTCACTTAATCCTGCTTCATACATTTCTCGATCAAAAGTTATAGGGTTCAATAATTGGGTTGTATAGTCTGATATTTTATTAGCAGGATGTAGATCCATTGAGGCCGATGAGGGCAGCGTTAGATAGAAATGATCTTCGGAGGTCATGATTACAGTTTCTCAATTTCATATACAACTATTTACGAGCTAGACTCTTTACACTACCGGAGCTTCTTCCGTATATGCACTTTACACACAGCCGTACCATGTGTGAATGGGTAAGGGTTCCCTTCGACATCTCTTATATACACTCT
>JABUQX010104920.1:0-2500 GCA_015478945.1 Trachelipus rathkii | reverse complement strand
ATCCTTTAAATATATCAGCGTTTTGTAAGAATATATGTTCCAATTCAGATATAAAAAGTTCAAAGGACGGCATATAAACAGTGACATGATAGTAATCCTCAGGCTCAAGAATAGATGGATTTGAACGATATTTTTGCTTGATTGTTGTTCTTGGAAAATTCCTAACAAGTCCAAGATTTTCGCATAGTTTTAGCTTCTTCCTGAAAGATCTTGCGAAAGGGATTGTTAGCATCATTGCGTAAATCTTGTAGTTCTCTCTGTATAGCAGTATCCATATTTAAAAGAAGATTTAAGATCGGTGTTTATTTTTTGTAAGTGTTTAGTAAGTGATAGTCCAACCCCGAACATTTCACGTAAGACAAGTAAGGAATGCAAAGACTGTGGATATAATATAGCACTCTTTAGCAGTGCCGCATCTCGAGAAGCATCTGTGCCTCTCCAGTTTTCAAGTCCATCAGCAGAATTTAATACAGCCATTAAAAGTTCGGAGAAATCACCCACAGAATGGTATCTTTCAATCCAGCTTGTGGCACAGGGTCTTTTCAAAGTTCTAATTTTCGCTGAGAATTCTGAATTTTCGATTTCTTTACACAAAATGTCTTATTTTTAGTGAACTAAAAAGATTAAGTGTTTTTTGCAATGATTCTAATGCAACATCGAATTCCTACAACTTCACAAGACTTGGACACAACTAGGTTCAGTGAATGAGCGGCGCAATGAGTGTAAACTGCAAGTGGATGAATCTGCTATATATATATATATATATATATATATATATATATATTATTATTATTATTATTATATTATTACACACATATATTATTATTAGATATTATTATTATTATTACATATGCCATATTATTATTATTATTATTATTATTGTTATATAGATATTATATTATTATTATTATTACATATTATTATTATAGTTATTGATATTATCGAAGAAGATATTATTATATTATTATTATTATTATTATTATACATTGTTATATATACATATTATTATTATTATTATTATTATTAATATATTATTATGCTATATATATTATTGCTATTATTATTACATATATATTAAAATATATTATTATTACATATATTATTTTATATGAATGCCGCATATTATTACATACATTATTATTATTATATTGAGTTATTACATATTATTACATATATATTATACATATATTGGTTAGCATAATGGGCATTAATATTACATACAGCACATATAATATATATATATATATATATATATATATATATATATATATATATATATATATATATATATATAAAGAAAGAAGGAAAATATAATAATTCTGGCATTATATCAGAAGAAACAATAAGGAAAAACCCTAGATTAATGATAAGTAATAGCCTTCAATTACCCCAAAAATAAAATTTAAAAAATACAAACGCATAAAACGCAACCTTTAAACCACAAAAGATGTAAATATGAAAATAAACGAACCCAAAATTTCACAATAAAAAAGATATTTCCCCATTTTTGTTTCCTCAAATATGAATTCTTTTTATAGTACGCAAAGTAGGTTAAAAATCCCTCAATCTGGGGGGGAAGGAATTAAATAACCCCATTTCTTAGGGAAGGGGGTGGAGCTTTATTTTCTAAATCTGCTCCGTAAATATTGTTCTCATTTTGTACCATTTTTTAATAATCTATTAAAGTTTGCCCTAAAAATGAAAATATAATTTTTGTTTATGATTTACTTACAACAAAAAAAGATTTCAATTGTGTATGTTGAAATCATATATATATATATATATATATATATATATATATATATATATATATATATATATATATATATATATATATATATATATATATATATATATATATAGAGTATATATATATATATATATATATATATATATATATATATATGAAAGAGTTACATATATTTATATAAATATAGTGGTGTGCCAGTATGCAGTCAAGTTCTTGCAAATAAATATATATATATATATATATATATATATATATATATATATATATATATATATATATATATATATATATAAATTAGTGATGCACCGCATCCGCGCTTTGAGATGCGGATGTTGCGCGGATATTTATTGTCTATATTTGATAAAGAATTTTATAATAACAATACTTTAAGATGAATCTGAACGCAATGGCACAAAATGAGTTGAAAGCAATTCAAAACGGCTTGATATTCATATCGTACTGTTATCAAAGACTTTCAAACTCGTAATGCACTTCATATGATGGAAAGAATGGTTTTGCTTAAAGAACCTCTTGCTTTGTACATGCCAGTTCGAATTCCAAGCTATTCTTACTAATGTGGAAAATGACATCATATCACACTGCATTAAGCTATTGAAACCATTTGAAGAAATTGGCAAAAAAATCAGTGCCTCTACAGCTTCTATCTCCGATATGGCGCACAAAAACGCGGAAAGCGTCGTACCACTAAATGCGAAAACGATAACACCAAACGAATGAACGAAGTACAAC
>JABUQX010104919.1:17500-20000 GCA_015478945.1 Trachelipus rathkii | reverse complement strand
CTAAACCGACAACTCAAACATACAACAACAACAACTATATAAACGAGATCAACTAAATAAACTAAAATAATAAACTAACTAACATAACAACAATATGTACCCTATACATACAATACATACAATACAACAACCAACCAACCACAACAACAACACAACAACAACAACAACAACAACATAAATACAACAACAACAACTATATATATACAGTAAGAGCCGATTACACACGAAAACTCTTATACTCAACCCATATCATCGGGGACCAAGTGGTCCTCCATATCACTATAAGATATCTCAACTCTCGGTGATTATTTTCTACATATTATACCGAATAATTGAATATATATATATTATAGGTATAGGTGTATATATTTTATAAAATATATGTAAAACACAGAGTAACAGCTTTGCAGGTGTTATATACAGATAGTTTTACTATACTCTAATACTTACTCTATTAATATTATTTAATAACATAAAATAATAATAAATAACCATTTATATTAAGTAATTTAATTATATTATTGAAATTGGTTTTATTATAAAGAAACTTGCTTTATTAAATAAATACAAAAGGTTATATTGATCTACTTTATTATGTTTATTACTCTCAATTATTACTCATATTTTTAAGCCTTATTTTTAATATATTATGTAATTTTCTCATGTTATTTTATTATTTTTCTTATAAACTATTTTTTCAATATTTTTACGGAATATGATTATAGACTTTTAAAACAATGAATTGAAATACAAATTATTTATTGAAAGATGATATTAATATTCATTGATTCATACAATAAAATATATTATTTTTTTATTATAGATATTATTATTTATTTATCTTATATATTATTATTTATTATTTAATTATTATATTATATAATTATTTATATATTATATATATTTATATTATTATTATTATTATTAATTATTTAATTTATTAAACTACGTTAATTGTTATTTAAAATTTATGTAATCAAATCATTTCTGTTTATTATTTTATTTACATATTAATTTAATGATTATATATTATTATATATAATTATAATTATTATATATAATAATTTATATAATATTTATTATTTATATATATAATTATTTTATATTAAATTTAATTTAATTATTATTAATTTATTATTTATTATAATTATATATAATTTAATATGTGGATTATTAATAATTGACAATAATATATTTATAATATTATCTCTATATAGAATTAAAAATTATTGGGATTATATATCATATCATTAGTTAAATATACTCTACAAATTATTTCTTTAACTCTTAAATTTGATTTTAAAATTTAATATTCGCATTTAGTTTTCTTTTGTGTTATCTTTTAGGTACTTGAATTGATAATATACATCTTCATAACTTTTATTTTACTTCAATATTCGATGTATGTTAGAGATGTGGGCAATTATTCATCTTATTAGGTCTTTTACTTATCTCATCTAAATAGTATATTTATTCTCAAGTAATATAGGTTTTTCAGAATAGTTACTTATATATGTTTTGAAATAGCTATTCTTTCTATCTTGTATATTAGCATCTATATACTTACAGGTTGGTAAAATTGCAGGTATTGCTAATCAAAGATGTAATTATTAAATATTTGGATAATTGTATGTGACTGCTCCGAACAAAGTATATAACTTATATGTCCATAATTTCTATTGCGGTTTTGGGGACCGATTTGTGTCTGTATATTATGATGCCATTCATTATATAATTATTATCTCCAATATATATTCTCTTGATATGTGCTTTTAACTTTATTAAATTCTTTTCATTTGCGGCTTTATTCTCGGATAGATTCATTTTCTTTGTAATAATATATTATTACACATATATTTTAATTCCGCAGGCTTTTCTAAGTCATCCATTATTATTTATTATACCCTCTGTATCTCTTTTAGTCGTATAGAACATAAAATTGCGAAGAAAAATTTTAAAAACCTCTCTCCTAATAACCATATTTAAATCAAGTCCAAAAATGGTTGCCGATTACTGCTGGAATCTGAAATCGAATCTACCTCAGGCCAATTAGAGTAGAAAATCAAAAGGAAATAGGTTCAGTAGGTAGTATATGTAAATTATTATTATATTACCGTTATGGATGTTTCCAGTTCCAAAAAAAAAATATCCTATTATTAAAATCCTATGACCGAGAGTAAAGTAAAGTTAAACTATTTGAAACATTTCAATAGTTAACATAACATTTTAATAGTTAATAAAATGTCTAAATAATAAAGTGATAAATAAATAGTGAACGAAACACCATCTAAATAAGTGAAAAAGTATTAGAATTAAAATAGTGGGAAAGTGATATCGGGGTTTGCTGGGAATTAGTAACCCTTTAAGAGGTATTTTTAGAAGTTAAAGTAAAAGATAAAGCGTGCAATTTTCAAGAAGTAACCGAAATAATTTAAATGTTGGAAATGGGGGATGGAAGTGCATTTAAGATCTGTGAGTAGTATGATGGTGGAATTCCTGT
>JABUQX010104919.1:5000-12500 GCA_015478945.1 Trachelipus rathkii | reverse complement strand
TCTTTTTCTTAAAATTTCACTATTACATTAAATTTGTTACATTCCTGGAAATTTAGCTAAAAACTAAATTAGTAAATTTCAACAGATTTGACAAATGCAAAATGCTGGATTAATTATTCTATAAAATTGAGTTTTTTAAACGGTATTTTCAGCACATTTTAAAAAAATAATATGTGTTTCATTGAAATGCAAATTCAAAAAAGACAGAAAAAAAAGTCTGAATTTGTTAATAAGATTTAGGTGTATTTTCATTAATTAGACGTTTTTTTATAATTGGAATAATTTTTTACAAATTTGTTTTTATTAATAAACCCAAATATATTATTCTTAATAGATATTGTGTAAAAAATGCTGTATTTATAAAAATAAATTAAATTTTAACTTCTAAATAATTTTCCTATATTTTCTTATAATTTTATCACATAAGAATGAAATTTAAGTGAACTTTTAAGGTTACCAATTTTTCCCTAAATTTCATTAACCATTATTGAATATATATTATTTAGAGTTTCAGATTTCCTCTTTTCAATTTATTTAAACGGTTAGATTTTATTAGCATTTTATTGATTAAAAATAAATGTGTTTTATCATTGAAATAGCATATATTCAAAATTATAACAGAAATTGCCGAAATTGTTATAAATAGTTTAGTCTATGGCCACTTTTCATGGTCTCTAAACTTTGAAAACAGTTTTAATTATTGGAATTTTTAACCAAAATATTTATATTAACTGTTTCTTTACATAGAATATCTTGTTCCATTACGATGTGGATACAATCCCTCGTTTTTTAGGAATAAAGACAAAAATGAAATTTTTAACTTTAACTTAAAATTTACCTTCTATTCTTTTAAAAATTTATTCATTTATTTACACCAATTAAAACAGCTCAAGAGTAGTTAACTCTATTAAAAGTAACGATTATATTTCTTAAATTTTCAAAAATATGTAAAAATTTTATTAAACAACGGTAAATTCTTGAAAAATTGAGCTCTCCTTTAATCTCTCCGACACTGGGTCATTTAATATGAGGCAGTAGACTTAATATAAATTATAAGGAAGCTTATAATATATCAAGTATTTCTTTTAAATTGCGTAATTTTGATTTTAAAATAGTCTGTATAGGGGTGTTTTTAAAATTGGAATCATTATTTTTTGCTATTATTGACAATTTCGGAATGTACTTAATGTTTATCTTATATACCAAATATAATTCATTAGTAGTCAATCGAAAAGCATGGTTAGCTTTAAGTAAACAAAGATCCAAATCTTAATAGTCTTTAAAAATTACGCTTTTTTCTGGTATGGAGATATTTTCACAATTACCATGAATTCGCATAGTGTAATTTAATCTCTTAGGGAAAATAATCTCATTAATTTTCTAAGCGTTATAAATATTACACACATCATATAGAGCGGAGAACCATATATTTTTTTGGGTCTAAATTCTTTTACAAATTGGTAAGTTAAGAATTTACTCTTTGGTATTTTTTTAAGATTATGAAAATTATTAATGGGTATTTCATTTGTAATACTCGCGCAATTTAAAAAGTGCTAGAAAAGGACGAAATGTTTTAATCATTGTATAATGTTCGCTCACTTAATTTTTAGTCTTCATTTTAATTGACAATCCTTTCAATTAATTTTGGGTGTTTTTCTTAGTGGGATTACAATATTATCTTTACGTTAGTATGTGATAAAGGCATTTTTTTAATTATTATAATAACATAATTATAATAATTTCTAAAAATTACGCTTTTTCTCTAATTTTTTCACATTACAAATTTAGAAGTCATTATAAGTACGATTTTTGCTAAAATTTTTTCAACATTTGAAAATTATTTGAATAAATTTTTCGTCTAAAAATGTGAGTTTTTAACGGGATTTTAGCTTTTGAAAAAATAATAAATAATGTGTTGCATTGAAATGGCAATTTCAAAAAAGCAGAAAACAGCGGGAATTTTGTTTAATTAGTTTTAGGGTTTCTTTTGAAAAAATTCGTGACGGTTTGTTTACATATTGATATATTTTTCTAGTATTCAGTTTGGTTTATTAAATATCGGCATAAATATCATTAGTCAGTGAAAATATTGTTTTTAAATACAAAAAAAATACGTTTGAACTTCTAAAATTATATCGTCTTTTGTGCGTTACAATTTTTACATTGACAAAATGTGTGCTAGATACTCCCTCTAAAAGTTCGATTGTCCTAATATATCAAACATTTGTAATTATTGTGTAGTCAAATTCTTAAATATTTGAGGGATATTTTAATGGATTTTTAGCATTTGAAAAACAAATGTGTTTCATTAAATAAATAAACATATTAAAATTAGTCATGCAAATAAAGCCGAATGTTGATTAATCTCGTTATTAAGAGTGGATTTAATTGGACGAATTTTTTCTAATGACAAAATTTCAGGAAATATTTGTTTTATTATATCACCTAGAGGTGTGTCCCTTGGAACCACAGAGCGAACCAGTTTTAGTGTTTTAATATATTTAATAGAGGAATAAAAACAAATTGTCTGAGAAATTTAGATCCGATTTCTCAACCCTTGAAATTTTTTGCACGATTACAAATTTAGAAACTTAAAACAGATCCTAGTCGATCTCTGTCCTACAATTCCCTCCAACAACATTTAGAAAAATTATTTAGAATATATACACCACTTTTCACACAACGTTTTACGTATCTGGTTGGCACTTTTTAGTGTTTTTTACGAAAAATAGATTGTAAATTTAATTTGGGTCTGTTCATTTCGAAATAGCACCTTTCAAAAGCAAGAAAATTTCACAGCAATGATCTCAATTATAAAAAATATGTAATATATGTGTCTTTTATATCTTACTTGCGCACGTCAAGTTCTTAATTGAAGTTTCAATAATATTTGTTTATATCAAATTACTTTACATTTAGTGAGTTTGAAAAAAATCCTTTGTTTAAGTAATTCAAATGGTTTTTAAACTTCTAGAAAATTACGCTTTTTCTTAAAATTGTTTCTATCATATACGGATGAATTCATTTGGTTACAACAGAACAAGGCATTTTTTCTCTAAATTTGAAATGGAAGAAAAGTCATTGGTCTGTGGCTCCAAGTCCACCCTCTTAACACTAGCATTTTAGTTCATTTGAATGAAAATAATGTCGCTCTTCCATGATCGTAGAACTTGCAATTTTTCCAAGCAAAACAGAGCACAAGGACGAGATTTGTTATAGTTTAGGATAGAGTTTGCTCTTAAACCTTGCGAACGTGGTTTTTTAATGAAATTTCAATATTTGTTTTTGTATACTAAATATTTCATTAGAGATGTGAAAACCTGTGTTTAATAAAAAAAATTTTTACTTTAAAAAATTACGCTTTTTCTTAAAATTTTATCACAATACAAATTTAAGAACTCTTAAAAGTTACGATTTTTTCCTAAGGTTTCACACATTTGATAACTTATTTTATGGGTCGAATTCTTAATAAGTTGAGTGATTAACGGTATTTTTGGCATTTGAAAAAACTATAAATATGTTTCAGGCTTAAGACTATCTCAAATTACAGCAGCGAAAAAAAAGCGAATTTGTTAATAGGTGTGTTAGGTGTTCTAAGATTATTGACGGCATACAAACACGGGTTTTTTTAATGGATAGATTAGTTCTAACTCCTATTTTTTTTTATACTGGAAGATATAACCAGTTAACTTATTTCATTTCCCGAAGTAGTGGGACAAATAGCTAGCTTTTAGAAAAAACAAATTATTAGACTTCTACTAATATCACGACCACTTTTTCTTTATAGAGTTATTTCTCACACTATTTACTATACATTTAATAGAACAATCTAAGAGATTATAAGCTCCCCAACCGCATTTTTTCCTTTTATTTAATTTCCAATAATATATTTACATTTTTTTATTTCCACCTTTTTAGAAATGTGCTTTTTTAACGTGGAATTTTACTCGAAATGTGCAGAATGAAATAAAATAATCTATCATTGAAAGCAATTTCAATGAAAAACAGTGAATATAAGCGAATTTATCAATAGTTTTGGTGTCTTAAATTGGACGTTTTTTAGATGGAATAAAAATCTTCAATATTTGTTCTAGCTTCATTCTATCCAAATTTTATTCTTTCATTTAGATAGTGGTATAGAATAGAACACCTTTTTTAATCAAAGCAAAACTTTATTCTTAAAATTTACGCTTTCTCTTCATTTTAAATTTTATCAAACGAATATTTTACATTAAATCATTATGGAAACTCTTGAAAGTTTACGATTTTTCCGTAAAATTTTTCAAACATATGGTGAGAAACTTATTTAAGGTTTATTTCTTAAAATTGAGTTTTTAAACGGGGATTTGGTGTTAGGCGATGTGGTAGAAAACCATAACTGATTTCTATAGAACTCAATTTTCAAAAAGACCAGTGGAAAAGCGAAAATTGTTGTTTAAATAGTTTTCATGGGCGTCTTAAAATTGAGTTTTTTTTAATGAATATTTCAGAAATAAGTGTATGTATTTATGACCTCTCATCACCACTCCGCATATATATTGCGATCTATTGTGCTGTACAAACCAGTTTTGATATCGAACAATATTATTTTTAACTTCGCTTCAAATTATACGCTATTTTCTTTTAAACATTTTTCACATTACATATTTAGACATCTCTTTAATTTTCAAATAAGTGGAGATTTTTTTCCATCAAATTGTTACACATTGAATGATTGAAATTTGGACTCAAATTACATACTAAGAACTAAATTGGAGTTTTGTTAAAACACTGCTATATTTATAGCATGGACATTTTCCAAAAAAAAAAATAATGTGTTTCATTTTGAAAACCTTAGCGAATTTATTCACAAACGCCTTAGTTAAAAGCCGGCAAATTGGTTATATTAGTTTAGTGTCTTATATAAGTTGCACGCTTTTTCTCACTATATCGAAATATTATCTCAATATAGCATTATTGTTCACTCCCTCCTAATTATATATCCAAATATTCTTTTATCAGTAGATTCCGAAAAGTCTTTTTAAATACTAAAAGAATATTTGATAACTTGCTATAAGAACATTACCAACATATATGTCTTACGAATTTTCACTGGATTACTATATAACTCCTCGCTCTTAAAGAGTACAGATTTATTTCGCCTTATTTCAAAACAGGTTCTGAAATTTTACATTAAAGTCTATTATACCTCTTCATATTTAAAAATATGGTTATTTATATCGGGATTTTTAGTCTGAAAAAACACGGAGAGTTAGTGTATTCCTTTTAATGCAATATATAGAAAAGTTGCCACAGGTTTCAATTACCCAAGCAGAAAAGCGAATTTGTTAAAATAGTGTTTA
Source organism: Trachelipus rathkii (assembly GCA_015478945.1). Classification (NCBI taxonomy): domain Eukaryota; kingdom Metazoa; phylum Arthropoda; class Malacostraca; order Isopoda; family Trachelipodidae; genus Trachelipus; species Trachelipus rathkii. The sequence continues at coordinate 7,158 of JABUQX010104919.1, read as the reverse complement.
GTAGAGCTTTCTTAAAATATGTGCTACGTTTTAATGAGAAATTGTCATAGTAATTTGTTTTAATGATATATGAGCGCATGAATAATTTTCATAGTAGTGTTATAAGATGCTAGTTTTAAAACGATATATAAATTTATTGACACTTCTAGATTAATACGCTTTTTCTTAATTTTTTTACTCCATTACACGATTATTTAGAAAACCTTTCTTAAAAGTTCGATAGTTTCTTCTTTAATTTTCAACGATTTTTGTAATTAATTTGTAAATCTTGTAAAAAATTGTTAGTTTGTGTTTATATACGGGTTATTTGTTAAGCATTTGCTATATTCAACAATTGATATTGCGTCTTAATTGAAACTGACAATTCAAAAAAACAGAATAAATAAGCAGGGAAATATATAAGTTTAATAGGTTATTTAGGTTGTTTATAAAAGAGTGACGATTATTAGAAAATATATTCTAAATGATTTGATGTTTTTACCTATACCCAAATAATCTTCATACTTAAGTAGTGAATATATAGCTAGTTCTTAATAAAAAAAGAATAATTCCAATGTTTAATTTACATTTCAGTATAGACAGATTACGCTATTTTCTATAAAATCTCTTCACGTTACAGAATTACAATAGAAACCTTTCCTATATAATGAGTATCAATTTTTCACCTAAAATTTCTAATATTTTTGAAGATTATTTTAATGTTATGGTAAGTCTTTTAAAAGTCGTATAGAAGTTTCTTAACCGGGCATTGGGCTTTTTTAGGTCATTTGGTAAAAGAAAACAATAATTATTTGTGTTGTTTCTCCATTGAAATTGGCAATTTCAAAAACAGGGAAAAAAGACGAACTTTGCAATAGGTTAAATTAGTTTCTCCGCGCGTGATTCTCTATAATTAAGGGGAGCAGCTTCTACTCGAGAAATCTCTACAGGGTGATTTGAATTATTTATAGTATTCTAACCAAATCATCTTTCGGAGGTTATGCTGTTTGCACACCACAGTTATAACGCTGCTTTTTTTAATTTATTAAAAACAAACTTTACTTCCTAGGTTGGGACTAAATACAACGGACATATACCTTTACCTAATTATAGGTGTGGTGTGGTCAACTCACTTCAAAACATTTGATGAAGACACTCCTTGAACAAAACGAACGATCTCTCCTCTCCCTGAAAATAGTTTCAACATTTGTAATACAATATGTTTTTGGTTGATATTTCTTAAAATTTGTATGTTTTTAACCGGAGCGATTTTATTTAGCATTATGAAAACATAGAAATAAGGATAGATGTCTTACATTGAGAAAATGCTAATTTCAAAAAGCTTTGAGAAACAAGAGCTATAGGTAATTGATAAATAAGGTGATTTTGGCTTTACTGGTGTTGGTTCACGAATGTAGCAGTTTTTTTTCAAGTCGAACAAGTTTTTCAATATTTTGTGATATTAATTTTATTAACCAAAAAGGTTTTATTTCATTAGTAGGATAATCTTTTTATGTAATGTTAATTTTATTATTAATAACTTTAACTTCTGTAAACTATTAATACGCTTTTATTCTTAAATTTTATTGCACATTAAGCCAAATAAGATTCTTTGTTGATGAAGGCGTGCTTAAGAGCATATTAACATATTTTACTAAAATCATATCAAGAACTTATTTAACTCGTCCTCACTTTAGATTAATTAATAATTGATGAATCTACTAATAAACATTTTAAACAGGTTATTTTTAGTCTCTATGTAATACAAATGTGATTTTTCAATTAGAATATGCAAAGTTTCAAGAGGAAGTTCAGGTAAAAGCGTGAAATTAGACCCTGAATTAGCCTTTTAGTTGTCTGAAAATGACGATTTTTAATGAAAGAAAGAGATATTTGTTTATGTAAATATACCAACCTATTTTCATGGGCTTGTTTGTATGTTGAAAAAGCGTTGGTATTTAGAGTAAAAACAATGGTGAAGGCTATACCTCCAAATTATGCGCTTCTCTTCGTTTAAGATGTTAGGACAACATGTCTCCCAACTCAAGAACCTTCAATCTGTTTCACGATTCACAATTAAACCAATCCTAAACACCTCTTATATATATCTTCTACTTGCTATTCTTCAAAATTCATGACTACATTTTTGTTGTTTATGCAATTTTAGAAATTGAAATAA
>JABUQX010104918.1:30000-33546 GCA_015478945.1 Trachelipus rathkii | reverse complement strand
CATTCAATAAATTATTTATGTAATATATAGTTTTAAATTTGCTATCTTTTGACATTAAATTTATAATTATAACATTAATAATTCAAATTAATGTTTTTTCCAACTAATCACTCGTTGTTAACCGCTTCGGCATTCTCTCTGCTGGGTATAAAAGAAGCGATCACGATCGACGATTCTTCTTCTTAATTTACTGCTTGCTCAAAGAACTCCGTCCAATTTAGTTTGCATTCCCCGAGTTCCAACATTGTAAAGATTTCTACAAGAGTAATTTAAAATGCAGTAATAAAGTAAAATTAAATTTTGACGAAATCTATCTATCAGACGGATTTCAAACCCTCTCCTTTTAGGACATCATCACTCTTTATGAAGTGACATGTCAAATTCTAGTAGGGCTCAGAGATTTTTTTGTTTATTGTTCTCTGGGAGGTAAATATGAAAAATCTTCCTCCTCTAGAAGTGTTCCTAGGAATTTTTACGTAGGTAATATATTTGTGTAAGCCTTCTGGACAAACCGATAGGATTCCCTACTAATGACTTCGTGTCCCCCTTCTCTCCTTTCAGATGTATAAAAAAAGGCTTCAGTTTTTTTGATTCGTTTATCATTCATTTATGATAAATATCTTAACATTATATATGAACTTAGTCTCTTCTTTTTGGGTTGCTCCAGTTAGAGCAATCTGATCTGATCGTGGACCCACAAGTTTTTATATAATGTTGTGATATTTTTTTATAGAATAGTCCCATGGATTTGAACTAAATCCGTTGCACCCACGCTTATTTGTGTTTAATTTAGGTTTCCATTACTGAATTTCAAGTATCCACGTCAATCAACTTTCAAATCACCATCTTAATTCAGCTTAAAATTTAGGGTCCAGTTATCAAGTTAGTAATGGAGAATCTTCAAGTTTTTTGACTTTTCTTTTTATCTACTCTTTTTTCGGCAAAAAATAACAAAATTTAATAGTCAACGTTCATAGAAAACAACGCCATGTAAACTAATTTTTTTTTTTAAACAAACAAACTTTAAACTCGCACACTCTGAATGTAAGAACTTATTTATAGAGTTTGCGAATATAAACCAGAAAAGTAAAATTTGGATATAAATTCCAATGGTTAAAATTACTAAAAGTAAAACGTCAATCAGAAAAAATAAATAAAAATAAAAGTAAGCAAAAACGCTAAATTGAGAAAAATAAAAATAAAAGTAAGTAAAAACGCTAAATCGAGAAAAGAAAAAGAAAATGTAGAAAAATATCAAAATTTAGAAACTAAAAATTGTCATTTAAAATATAGTCCATAAAAATTAAAGTTAGTAAGTACAATATTATTGCATCGTCAATGAAAAATAAAAAACATTTTTCATTAATATTAAAATTTAAAATATATAATTATATATAATTGTCAGTCAAAATTTTTCTATTTACTCGAAATTTTGTCAATAAAAAATCGTGATTTACAATAAAGATTGTTCAATATCTCAAAGGGAACTTTCTTTTTAAATTACAAAAAGTTTTTATTTTTGTAAAAAAGAAAAAAAAAGGGTCTTATTATATATACATATAAAAAAGAACAGAAAAAATAAAAAGTTAAAAATAATAAAATGAAATCAGAAATAAAACCTTGTCAAATTTTCATAAATGTGAAATTTTGATTTTTCAAGAGTCGTCACGAAAACGATTCTTGTTGTAAAAAATATCATTTGTAACATTCCCCCTTTGAGCATTATAATTGAAAATCAATCTTAATATATATATCTATCAAAATAAATATATAAAACTATAAATATTTGTTTAGAAATAATAAAAAAATGTCTTAATAATTGATCACGTGACTAAACATTTTCGAGTAAAAAATTCGACGAACGAAAAATCGCTGAACAACTTTCGTGCATGTTAATTGTAACTTATAGTAGTTATGGTAGTTGTAGTTACCCATTGGTGGTAGAACAAGTAGTATTCTTATAACCCACAGATAGAGGTCACTACTGTTTGGTAGTAACTAAATACTTACTTGCTTCTAAGTTTCCTATTCGTGTTCCTTGCTTACTATTGTAGAAGCAAGATACAATAGAAAACGAAAGTAAAGTTATTACATTGGAAATTGTCTTTCTTTTGAGATACTTTGTATTCTCAAAGACTGACTACTCCTACAAATAATGATTATTATTAGTAATTACTATTAATAATTATTATATATTATTATATTATTTATTATTTTATTGTTATTATTATATGATATTATTATTATGATATTATTATTATTTATTATTAGTAGAGTAGTAGTAGTAGTATTATAGTTGTAATAAAATTGTGGTAATCATAGTAATTATAAAGTATTGTTATTACTTATTGTCGTATACTTCCAAGACTTGACGAGTTTTTCTCATCTTAGTCAACCTGAAGTATATATATTTATACAACTTCGAAAAATTACTACATTTGCTCAGCCAATAAAATTGCTTACACTGCTTCGTTAACGCAGCGATAATTTTTCATAATAAAAAAAATTTAGTTTCAACAACCGAAGCGACTCACACATAAAAAATAAACTTATGACAATGTCAGTAAAAGATATGCTGAATTAGATTTTATTTTAAATTTAAATAAACGACCAAACTTTTTTGTTCCCCAAAATTTTTGCTGATAAAAAATCCATTCTTCTTATGGGCATTTGTTCTTTCATAGCAGTAGATTACAAAAATCATAATTACTCCGATTCCCTGTATATATATATATATATAGTAGATTCTATCTTCATATTTTTATTATTTTTTTTTTTTTACAGTAACCCTCATATCACGGGCCGAGCACCTATTTCAGGAGGGGCAGAAAATAAAACAAGGAAAACCCAACCCAATCCCCCCCAGCCTAAGGCAAATATCTCAGGTGAGCGCAGACGTGGGTTATAAAGAGAGGAAGATTAAATACAGTGGGAAAAACAGAAGAAGGCAGGAGTTCCACAGAACGAAGTAGCTGCGAAAAGAATGAGGCACCACAACGAACAAGTCTGGGGTTCTCAATACTCACGCTAAAATTCATGCGAGAGCATGGCACCCCTTGTATTGCCGAGGGCGACGCAATGGAGGTGGAATACGAGCGGCCAACTCCCCTGAGCATCTACCGCTGTAGTACCTTTAGAAAAGAGAGAGTGCGCCAACGTCACTTCGCAGAGATAGAGGTCAAGGAGTATTGAAAGTAGAGGGGGACAGTTTACTTTAGTCTCTTAGCTTTAGGAACTCAACCCTACCATAGAAGAGGTGGGAGCCGGAGCCCCCCCAAATGTGAGAACAGTACTCCATTACAAGGGCGAATAAGGCCCTTATATAACTGGAGCAGCTGTGCAGAGGAAAAAAAATTCCCGCAACCTGAACAGAACTCCCAGTTTCTTTGAGGCCACCTTAGCAATCATTAAAATATGAGGTTTCCAAGGACAATTTATTGTTTATGTAGGACCAAGAATGTTTATGTTTATCACAGGAGAGACGGTTAGAGCCGTCAAGGAAATAGGAAAGTATGGGAGGTGTCTTTGAGAGGGAAATGTAGAGAG
>JABUQX010104918.1:20000-22500 GCA_015478945.1 Trachelipus rathkii | reverse complement strand
CTATCCATATATTCTTAGTAAATGATATCTGAATCAGCCTTGAATAACTTCTGAAATACTGCTGATCTTCAATTTACCCGATGAATGTAGCATCATCTTTCTTTCTTTCTTTTCTTTACCTACCTCTTTTTCCCAAGACTGGGAGTAAGTGTGCGCTAACAATCATCGGAAAAAAAAGCAGTAGGAGAATATGACAATGTCGAAAAGAAAGCCCAGCCTCACCGCCCCTCTGTACCATTAATTAGCGAAAACTCGTCACAGACAGAAAATCCACCCTAGAGCTTCATGGGACCGCGACGGGCCCTCACTATGGTAAATCGTCAATGTAAGGGTTCATCCCTTGGCCCAGGTGGGCCACAACATGCCCCCATACAAAAACCCCGCCATTTCTCTCCTATCATGCACCTTTATTCTCGCCCTCTGCCAAACTCACATTTCTCTCCTTCAGACATTCGTTCACCGTACTCAATCCACTTTCTCTTCGGTCTCCCAGCCGGTCGGTTCCCAACACACTCACCACTATACATCCGCTTAACCAACCGACTATCATTCATCGTTTCCACATGACCAAAAACCATCTCAACTTTCATTTATCCGGACGTTTCCGCAGTCTTCATCCTACACGACGCGCCGGTACTTTCCTTTCAAGGGCAGGCAATTCTTTCTCACACCTGGATGCCTCCTAAGATTGTCCATCTGAACACATTGAACTTTAGATCTATACTTCTTATTCCAGACCATAGTTTCACTACCATACAATAACACAGGTAACAACATACCCTCATGTAAGACCCTAGCGCACTCAAGACTTGCCCTTTACATTCCCAACGATTTAATTGCACACAACCTTCCTGCCATTCACAACTTTCCTAAACCACACTCTGCATCATCCGTTCCCTTCTCATCCAACACATACCCTAAATATTTAAACTCAGACACTTGCTCCAGCTGCTCACCATCTAACATAACTACACACTGAGGACTGTCCTCACTCACAACCATAACCTTATACTCTTATCTTACGTTTACTTTCAAAACGGCCCTCCTTTTACATATCCTGCCAAATCTCTCTACCAATCCTCTCAAACTCTCTTCAGATTCGCCACACAGAACCAAATCATCCGGACATATAATAGTAGGGCACCTCACTCATCTCATTTCTCCTCATTCTAACACCATTTCCTGCCATCCCCACCTCGAATTCTTTCATAACCCCATCCATATACAAATTGAATAACCAAGCATCATCTCTCTACAAAAACATATTTTCTACTAGAAATAAGATATTTTGTGAGATTGGCAAACAAAGTTCTATTTGAGTCCCTGCTCGTCATGACTGCTGAATGGCTGGTTACTCATTGCAATAAAATTTATTATTTTCTGAAGAATTGCCTGTGATTTGGGGTTATTGATATGGCAAATTTTTTTGGGGTAAGAAATTTTCCTCAAGACTCACTTGTTTCACGGCTTCGATCTTTCGCTATTTTGGGGTGTGCAGTGTTCTAGAAAATACAGGATTTTCCCTTTTACAATCCAAATTTTTGACTTTCAGATATTCTCTTCGGTGATGATTTTCCATATGTTTATGAAGTGGCGTTGTATTAATGTTTTTGGTGAACTACCTAGTTTTATTTTTTGTGGCATATTTTACACTCTATTAAAGATTTTGTAACATTATAAATAATAAAAAATCTTATACGAAAGATGGCATTTTAAACAATTTTGTGAGGTTATTATTATGACAAATCTGTAATCAATTAATGAATAAAATCTTTATCAAAATCTGTTAATGAAATTATATAAGACTCACTTGTTTCACGGCTTCGATCTTTCGCTATTTTGGGGTGTGCAGTGTTTTAGAAAATACAGGATTTTCCCTTTTACAATCCAAATTTTTGACTTTCAGATATTCTCTTCGGGGATGATTTTCCATATGTTTATGTAGTGGCGTTGTATTAAATGTTTTTGGTGAACTACCTAGTTTTATTTTTTGTGGCATATTTTACACTCTATTAAAGATTTTGTAACATTATAAATAATAAAAAAATCTTATACGAAAGGCATTTTAAAACAATTTTGTGAGGTTATTATTATGACAAATCTGTAATCAATTAATGAATAAAATCTTTATCAAAATCTGTTAATAGAAATTAATATATATATATATATATATATATATATATAATATATATATATATATTAATATATAATATATATATATATATATATATATATATATATATATATATATATATACTATATATATATATATATAAAAGATTATATTGAAAGTTATAGAATTATTTTGTTCACACTTCTTTTATAGTTAATAGAAAGTTCATTAGAAATTCCGGTTCCGGCAGGAATTTTTTTGGGATTCCGGCTAATTCCGGTTCCGGCCGGAACCGAAAATTCAGTTCGGGAACACCCCTTTAAATTTAGTATATATATATATATATATATATATATATATATATATATATATATATATATAATATAT
>JABUQX010104918.1:0-15000 GCA_015478945.1 Trachelipus rathkii | reverse complement strand
TTTGCCCGCTCCGTGCTGCATCGGGCTTTCTGGAAAGCAGCTATAATTTATCGAATTGGTGGTACACGTTTCATAAATTATGGTAAAAATATGGGTATATTAAAATATTATATAATATATTAATAAAAAAATTTAAATTTGAATCGCTGCATAAGGATATAATAATGAATTAATGCATACCAAACAGGCCAATATATAAAATGCAAATTTTAACGTACCACAATTAATCTCACTTAAAAATTGTAAATTGATAAATTAGTTATATTACCCACTGCTTATATTAACTGTTTAAGCATGTTAAAAAATAATATCAAAAAATATTTTGAAAATATCACATATGTTGATATAATGAAATTAACAAAATCAACAGTGAATATATTTCAAAAAGATATACCCCCTACTTCTATATAAAAAAAAATATAAATCAGAAGTCAAATTCAGAGAGCACAAAACAGCATATATTGTTGAGAACATTTAAATATACGTCTGCTATTTAGAAAAAGGTTCGTAAAATGCTACGAATAAATGGTCAAGATCGATAAATAACTTTATAAAGACAATCGAGAACTTAAATATTATCGATATGTGAGAATTATCGGCAAATTCGTAAATAAATAAGTAACACTCCAATAAATCATTATAAAATATTATGATAAACTATATAATAAAACTTCTTAGAAATAAAAAGGAATAATCCTGTTTAAAAAACATGATCCTTTGAAGATGAAATCCGAGAAAAAAAAAAAAAAAAAAAAAAAAAAAAAAAAAAAAAAAAAAAAAACGATTTTCTAATGATGTTGCTGTCAGACTACAAAGGATGGCCAACGATGTAAAAATTTCGGCGACTATAAATTTTCGCACATTCCACTGAAACCCAAACAATTTTTTTGGTAGTCCTCTAATTGCGTAAAAATGATATAAGCATTTCAACAATAACACTTGGTCACAAATTTTGTCTATAATATTAACTGCACATCGCGAACCGTCAATTTATTTTTGCATACTCTCAATATCTGGAATTGCGGACTTAAATTGCTGAACGCCCCACCTCTATATATATTACATTAATTATATTGTTATAAAATACTAAATAGGTGCCGCTTATATATTTTTTTATTATATATATTAATAATATTATATATTATATATTATATATTTATTAATATTTATATTCCATATATATAAATATATATATTATTGAAATTATATATGACTGCTTTGCTCATGCTCCAAGCAAAGCCATCCCCCATCTAAAAAAACTATTTGATAGCTACGTAAAAACTAGATACATTTTGAAATGCGAGCACACATGTTATGGAGGAAAAATGAAGCGAAATAAAATAGAATGCGATATTATAAAAAAATAATAAATAAATAATAAATAGTTTCGATTGCAACAATTCTCTCTTCCCCCAAATTTTCCGTTCCCCAGTTATGAGTCCCCCAATTATTTTTTTAATGTTAATCGCGAACATGCGCGTGCAGCACACACAATACACACACCAAAACTCTATGAGTAGATAGAATGATACTCTAGCGCGAAAATTAATTTTTTCGGTTTACCGAAACTGACCTGACCCTAACTAACCTATATGCATTTAATTTAAATGTTTGGTTCATCCTACTTTTTTGGAATTTGGTTTAATGCTTGGCAATTATTTTTAAAGTTCCCGGTAATGCAAAACCAATATTAGGTGATTGATTAAACACTTATTCAAAAAAAAGTATCAATAAAAAGTAGAAAACTACTACAATTATAAAATTTTTTGAAAGATTTTATGTTATTAAAAATAATAATCATTATTAAATTTTTTTTGTAATCTGACGTCCCGTTCTATGCATAAGAATTCAAAAATGTATTTAGTTTTTATTGTAGATATAGTTGTTTTTTAAGATACAAGGGGCACCTAATCTTGAGACTGGCCATCACTTCCATCTGAAAAATATAATATATATACTAAATATCATATAAATCGATAATAATCGATTAGTATAACAAACTCCCAAAAGGAAGCGGCTTTCACCCCTTGGCCTCCCAGCGTTATTAAGAAGACCAGCGTCTTCTAACCAAATACTCCCCTGGCCCGAAAAACTCTTAACCTTGTCAATTTTCTTTGTAGAAACACTCTAAGAAAACCATTTTTTCTCGTGCAAGAATTTACGTAATGGGATTGTCCGACGCCAGCCTCGACCCCAAGTGTAAACAACCATCTCATGGAGTTAGTGTTTTTGGCCCTTTCAGTAGATCTCACTTAGCATCTTCTTCCATTAAAGTGCCTCAAAACTCGTTCTCCGCAGATCTCCAGATGATTGTGCTCTAGGCGTCATAAGTAAGTTTGGAATACCATACTTCTGTGCTTTCCTACGAAAAAATCGAAGTAAGTACATTATAAGAACTGGAAACAAGAACAGGAACCGGGTTGCTAGCCTGTCGCCCGTTTTCCCTAAAATTTAAACCACTGCATAATAAATCTTCATTACGTTTCTGACGCGCTGAAATGTATGAAACAATCCAATCTTCTGCATGAACACAAAAAATCATTCCACTGACTTTTCACTAATTCTCCGATTCCTTGAAAAATATCTCTAGAGAAAAAAGTATACCCTAGTAATTCCTAAGCGTGTATAATTTAACGATTTTAATTTAAACTATTTGTATCAGATTTTTTATTAAAACCAGAAAATGAAGAAGAAACACAGACTAATGAAATATTTGGTATATAAAAAACAATTAAAAAGACTATTTATTGATCTAAAGCTTTCTCAAATATTTATTATACTCTATATTATTTATATTTAACTATAAAAAAACCGTCCAATCCATTTCATAGAGAACACCTCCCTATAAATATATTAACGCGGTAAAGACTAAATAAAATAATATACCTTTTAGTTAAAAAATTTTGTTGCTCCTCTTCTCCTTTATATATCAATGAGAAAAACTCACCTTTAATTTTATTTTTAATGTTATTGATAATAGATTATAATTTCGAAATGTTCAAATAATTTAAAAATTTACCATGGAGTGTCCCAGATGACGCAGAACACATCGAAGAGTATTTGTTGAAACGATTAATTCAAAATTATTTTATAACTTTTTTCCCTGCATTCAATCTGCTTTCTTCTTTGTGATTCTCAGACTAAAACTATTTTGAGATCTGTTCAGACTTAGCTTTCCCAATCTTCTTTCCCTTCTCCCTTGATACTCATTATTCTTCTTTCCCAAAGACTTTACCGTTGTTCTCTCAGTTGCAAAGGTCGAACCTTTCAATCCGAACCTTTGAAAGAAGAAACAGCCAAACTCGTGTTCAGAACATAGTGATTCCTGAAAGTGTGGATAAGGAGAAGAAAAACCGGAAAAATGTCGCTTGTAAAATAAACTACGTGAAACTTGACTATTTGATGGGGACGTGATGGCCTAGTGGTTTAGAGCATCCGGTTGTTGTTTAACTCAAGCAACGCGGAGTCGCAACGTTCGAAATTCCGCTGACGAAGGAGTAAAAAATTTCGTAAACTCATCTCATTATATATATATATAGTATATCACTCGAAACGATGTCCTCCGCAAGTAATAGATTTTGAATTACTAGTAATGAATAGAAATTATTTTTTAACTCTTTCAACAATCTGTCAAAAATAGTCCCTGGATTCGAACGTCAATGGAAATCATCGCGTGTGCGCGTTGATTAGTTAAGTTATACAAATCATAATTTTATAGGTACTCATGGTTGCAAGGATAGCCTTAAAATGAACCAAAAAAAATAGTCCGTGTATACTCAATGTTTTATACCCTGGAGAAAAAGGAATTTAAGAAATTTATTTCTCTATTATTTACACAACAGGTTTTATCTCTAAAATAAGAGCACAGGTTCCACTTAGGTTCACTGTCTAACAACACACACGAGCGCGTAATCTAATTCACTGATAAGATCATTTAGTTTCATATAAAGAGCACACGGCGGAAAAAAGGATATTTTCTCTTATTCACATGTGTGCGCGAGTGAGAGAGGAGTCTAGAACACGATACTCAAAAAAACTAGGTACCTATTAAAACAGAATCAGTGAAATAATATCATATAACTAATCGATTCTCACAAATATTTATCGCTCTTTATATATACATATTTCAGAATGGGGAAAATGAAAATATTATATCAAATTATATCAAATTATTCAGGCCATTTACAAATCTACCTATATTAAATTTAGGATTTAAATTTGTCTCAAAAACTGACACAATAATATTCAAATTAATAAGTAAGTAAAAACTGATCAATAATATTTACAGAATCCATATGTATTTAGGGATAACAATTTATATATAATGGAAAAATTGCACTATTTTATTGCCTTTTTGAACTAAGTTGCCTAATTTGCTATATAAATATAGAAGTGATAGAGAAAATCGAAAATTTAATAATTTTATCAAATGTTCACACAAGAAGCCAACCCTCCCGAATAAAAACTCAATTTTATATTTAAATTTTTCTTTTTTTCTCTCAATAATAAAATTTTCAAATGTTGAAAACTTTGATACATGTATCATATAGTGAGATATAGTATGGAAAATAAATGTAAGTATATGCTGTGAGTAGTGAAGACCTTGTTCTAACTCATCATGTACGCTTAGTTTTATAATAATTTATTTGTAAATCTCTCTGTAAGAATAAGAGTTAAATAGTAAAATAAGTGTAGAAAAAGTCATTAAGAGTACAAAAAGATGTGAATTCCCCGCTCATAAATTATTCCTCAAGCCCCCATAGATTGTCTAAAAATGTTTTTCACAAGTTTGGGCAACATAGTTCTCTACGAATGCGAATATTTGTTAAGTTATAAATATAAATATAATAATATATAATAAAAACAATAACGAGCTCTTTCAATAAGCTTCCAATAACTAAAAATGTACATGGAGAATAGAAAAATAATAATATTGTGTGACAAAGCTTGTTCTAAGTCGAAGGAAAACGTTACGAAAGCGGGCTCCCTTTTATGAAAAATACAATTATTGAGTTGGTTCGAACTCAACAAAAAGCCTGTCCCCCTGTGTCCATTTTTAGGTGGGAATTATAAAAATTTCCTTTTTTAATCGAATTATATTAATTTCTTGAAAATTCATTTAAAAAATTGAGTTTACATAAACTCCAATATACGCTGAATCCGTGGAAAAAAGAGCCTTGGTGATTTTCTTGTTAGTAGTATATTTTTCAAATTTAGCTTTCTCTAGTTTTCTTTTTTGGTACTTCATTATTGCATGTTCTAGATGTAGACCACTCGTTTTTATTGTATTTATATTCTTTTTCTTTACATAAAAATTTTTAAATTGATTTAACATGGAGTTTAGTTACGGTTGCATAAGTTTAAGGATATATTCTCGGGTTCAAATAACTCTGATATTACTTTAAGATTACAAAATTTTCAAAAATGTAAATATGATACAGAATAAAATTATTTACAATCTCTTTTAATGAATAATATATACTAAATAAATATATAATTTTGTAATGTTGATAATTTAATATAATTAAAAGTATAATTATAATTACTCATAAAGTTTATTAATATATTATTATTATTAATAACAGGCTCTCTCTTAATGCTACTATATAACTTAATTAGTATATATAATAAATACTATAATAAGTATAATAGATTAATATATCTAGATTCTATGGTATATATATTAGATATGTATAATACTAACAAATAAATATCTCGTAGTAAGTATAATATGCTCTTAACTCTCATACAGTATATATAACTTATTTTAGGCCGATCAATCATATATAATAAATTACATAATAAATTATAATTACATACACACAAATAAAATATAAAAAAGTAATAACGCATATATAAACTATTAAATAATTAAAAACAAATATAATAATTAATACTTATAATTGAAGTTTATTTTATTTAAATATATAAAGATCAAAACTATATTATATTATATATATATATAATACTACCTATATTATTATATATTTGGTTAAAATAGAACAAATTTTTCTATTTTGTTTGCTCAGTTTTTAATAGGAATTGATAACTCAGAGTGTGCGGGCCCTGTTAATTATTTATATGTTTGATTCTCAAACGCATGAAAGTTACCCAGATGAGACCTCGGCGAAGTTTAGTGGCATTCTAGATAAAGAGGCACGTAGGAATTTAAGGTAACGACCCTTCCTGTTGAGAAGCCGACCTACGTATTTACTTAAATAGGTAAAAACGACGAGAAATTCGATTACGTTAGGTAAGGAAAATTGTTTAGTCACTTTATCGATGTGCCTTTACATAAGTAGAACTTAGATTATATTACAAATACCAATATTTTGCTTATCGATTTAATAAACTTAAAGTGCAATATATTAATACAAATTCGAGTTTAGATGGTAGATATAATAAATATATTATATTTAAGGTAATTAATAGGTGAGCGAGCTTACTCGCTTCGATTTTATGTATATGACTTGTGTTTATAAGTCAATGGGTAAGAAAGACAGATTATTGTGGTACATGTGAGCCTATATACTATATGAGGAGTGAAGTATAAGTAGGGGATACTATCTTATCATCACCTATTTGTGGTAATGCCAAGAAAAGTTGTGAAAGAAAGGGTTGAAAGAAAAGTAATTGTGAGTTTTTTAGTATTCATAGAAGTATGTTAATAAGATAGAGTTACAGAATAAAGGGAAATATAGAAAAATGAAGAATTTTTGAAGAAATATATGGTGCCTATTGAGATCTTTAGCAGTATGATAGGATATTAGGAAAAAATTTTAATGAACAACTAAATTTTTAACAGAAAAGTAAGGAAAAGAGTTAGGTCATACTATTGTGAGTAAAATACAATTTGGCCCAGAAGATGTAAAAGAAAAAATATAGTACGAATATGAAGTGAAGAATAGATGTTTTTTATAATTAAATCCTAAATATAAAAATAATAAATGTTTTGCAAAAATATTTAGCAATTAATAGAAAGGCGACATAGGAGGATACAAGAGAGAGCAAAAACGAAATTAAAGGAATAGTGAAGCTACAAAGGAAAAGGGAAGGACGCGAAATAGTGTAATATGTGAGTCTGATAGGAATTGTTGTGCTAGATTTACTAATGAGGAGCGTATAAATTTTGTTTTGGAAGAGATTAATCCAAGGTGTGTTCAAATTAAGATGAGAAAGAACGTCCTAAACTGGAATAAAAGACTTTGGATTGGGAATTAGCAATCAGGAAGATAAGGAGGTGGAGGAAAGATTGGAGCGTGAGAATACAATCGTTGTTTAGAAGCCAGACTTAAAAACTACTTAAGAATGCTATATGAGACGTAGTCAGGATTGTACAAGTAAGCAAGGCCAAGCGGACGCTACGTCCTACTAGGGCTTAGTGAACCAAGATTACAATTTATACGGTTTTTGGGAAGTGTGGTTATATATAGAGCTGTAAGAAAAATCGTAAATAAATGGCCACTTGTTAGGATCACATCGCATAAAAAAAAATTGATAGATAGTGATATAGAATGCCTTAGGTTCATGTTGAAAATGGCAACCATTCTGATATAATGTATTAATATATTCAAATATTGAAGTTGCTTGGGAATAAAATGTCTAAAATATTAAGTCCCATATCGTTAGCTCTTTTTAAGATTGATATGAGAAAAGCAACACACTTCGTCTTAAATCATTTACTTCCAAAAAAAGCTTTCATTTAGGTATAACATTCAAGAGACACAATTCGAAGGGAAGGGCCAAAAAAGGAGTGACCTAATCACGAAGCTAACCCAAGTACTGAGATTAATGGTTAAAGATAGTGTTAATAGGGCGTCGGAAATCTAATTTAGAAAAAAAAGTAGGAAAGAGAATACTACGGAATTCACCAGCCCATAGCATTGATTGGCGGTGAAATTGGTGGCCACTCTTTTTTCGAATAAATCACATACTATTTATAATATAAATAATCAAATTTAAAAATTGGTATATTATGGTTTAGATAGGCTCTCGTGGTCATCGCTTATTTTGTTTGGACCTAAAGTTTAAAGGCTTGAAAAAATGCTGACAGAATGAAATTCCTAAAGAGTAAAAAATTATAATTGAATGTCCTCTTTTATTTGTGATCTCGTGAGTCTATAAAGATTCTTCTTGATTTTGTAGAAAAAAAAGGCGAATGTACCACAATTGCGAAAGCATATATTCGCCACCTTACTATTACATGTTATGGTAAATTAAATTAAGATAAAAATAAATTGGAGCGAATAAAAAGAAAAATAGTTCGGTTATGATCTTTTAAAATGTGATTAAAGGCTTTTATAAGGCATAGTAGGGGCTGGCCCTGTTTTAGCGCGCGAGAGTGTCAATTAAACACCGATGGTCGTGGGACAAAATTTTAGACACTTTAAAGGCTGTATGAAGACCTCCTTTACTGATTTTTTAATCACAAATATAAATTTCACTTTTATTTTAAATTTTGTGAGACTTAATATAAGTAACTTAACCGTGAAGTAAGCCTAATCCTTAACATCTATTGGTTGCCTCGATATATATTGTTCTCCTGTGGTTGTGAGGTTTAAAAAAATTTTTTAGCTATGGAGGATACCATAAATGTGTATAAGTTAAAGGACAGGCTGAGATCAGATATATCGAAACAATGGATAAAGGAATAACAGACATTTGATGTTTAGTCGACATCCGGCAGTACATAACACTCCAATTTAGCGAGGAGAATGTGCTTAATGTTCTACTGAATTTGTGAGGTGGGACACACATTATTATTCGTTCACTTGGTTGCCCCTGATTACTCAAAGAGTCAATTTATTAAAAAATACTGGGGGGGGAGTGAATTCGAGGTTATATTGTATCCTGTCCTAGGTTGGAACGATATGTCCGCAAAGGGGGAAACTCTGAGAATATAAATAAATTTTTTAATCCTAACCCAAGACTCCATATGTGCTTGAGCGAAAAATTATAGAACAAAGGTTGCCCCAAGGGTAATGATTGAACATAATATTATTTACCCTCCCATATCTTGAGTCTTGTCTAGGGATTATATAAAGTAAACGTGTAATTAGGAAAGACATAAATATTATTATAGAGAAAATTTACCCATGTTTTTTTTACTTTTAACAGGATGTAAATACAAATCATGTTATATTGTGTTTTTCCGGGAAATAAAATAAGAGGTTGAAAATATGGCATGAGAAATCTGTAATTAGACCAATTAGAGAATTGCAGAAGCGTGTAATGTCATCCCATGTGAGGGTGAAATTAAAACCCAAGATAGTTAAGAAAAAAAAGATAGTTCTACTTTTCCAAACCACCTTCCCTCATCAGAGTATCTAGATTATAGTTTCTTCTTTATATGGCTCTTTCATCTTTCTACATAGATCCACTCGCCTCTTAGATGTTCTTTTCCTCTCTATAAAGATTCGCTTACCCAGGATTGCCTGTTACCTCCAGAGTCTCTCTCTGTGCCATGGCAGCCCCTATGCTTTTCTATTTTATTTTTTCTGTTATCTCTCCCCCTTATATTTCTCCCTCAAGGAGGTTCTCCATCCAACTGTGCTCGATCTATCTACTCCTCTAATTGCATTCTACTTTCTAAAAATTTGGTTTTCGCGATACACATAAGGAGCTTTATTTATTTTTTTATAAATTTCGCAGAGCGGGTTAATATTCCTACTTACCGATTGCTGTAGTAGCGATCAACCAAAAAATACAAAACTCCAAAACTTATCTCTCCAGATAAACTCTCACATTATGAGTTATTAACTACTCTTATTTTTACTATTATATTAATTCTCACCTCAAGCTTGTTCTGATCATTATAAAGTTTAGTCAATACACTTTACAGTAAAGAAAATCCTAGAATAATATCAATGTCTATGTACAAACATAACAATCCATATAAATGAATATCGTATAACTCATTTAAATATGTTCGAATTCGGATGACTCCCACCAAATTTTGTGTTTTTGCCCTATTATCTACTAAAGGGGGGTGGTCGAGACGGGGGGATTTGCTATTAAGAGCCTTCTATCAGACGAATTGTTTATTACTATTATAATAGTTCTTTTTGTATAGAAGTAGTAAATCTTTGATAATTCTATCCCGAATTTTCATCTATGTGATATTTAAATGTTCCCAAAGTCATTAGATATCATTATGAACCTATGTGATTAAGGTCCTCATGTGGCTAAAAAAAAATTACCGATTCTCAATAAATACTTATTATTTTATATATCCAAAATATTATTGATGCAAAAAAAAAATTAATTCATTATTTTTTAAATCAACTTTTCACATTTATTTAAATAACCATGGGTCGCGGGTGAGCTCAGGAATAGGGGGGAAAAGATATACATTCTTATCTTCCGTCCCGAATTTTCAAAGCTAATTTTTTTTAATTCAAAATTAACATTCATAACATGCTCCTGCAAATCAATTATTTGTCTTACTCGTGATCTCTCTCTATCTCACATTTCATTGTGCCCACGCGACCTTGAACCCCTTTTACTCAACACCCTCGTGTGCTAATTTCTCTCTCTCTCTCCATTAACCTATTCTCTCTCTAATTGTAATAAAAATATCATACATAATATATAATATGATGAGTATTATAATTTATACTTATATTACCAAGCCGGCATTTAATCTCAGAGATATTACCTGATTTTATAAGTATTATACTTAATATCCGTGTGCTTAATTTCATACTTTATTATCCCGTAGTTCCCATTTTCCCACTTGTATAAAATATTTATAATTTTAATATTACCGTACCCTTAATTAAATATACCCTCAATCCAATATTTATTAAAATGATAAAATAATATAATTTAATTTTAATGAAGTTAATTGATAAAAAGTTTATTTCTTATAATAGATATATTATTTTATATTAAATTATAATAATATTATATATATTAAGATGAAATATATATACTTATATATATTTTTCTGTGTAATTATATATATATAAATTTTTAATATGGTCTAAACCAGCTAAAGATAATAAAAACTGCCTTCCTATATTAAAATTCCAGTTTGATATTTTTCTTGGAAAATGTGTATCGGTAGATATCTCGGAATTTTGAGATACTGCCTTTTATTTTTCTTCATGAATATATACATTCTTATTTAAAGGTACTGTTTTTAAAAACTTATTCACATTTTTTATATTGTTAACAGTTGATAATCACGTTAATCCTCCCTCTTACACTTGTATCGAGTATGAGTACGATCTATATAACAAGAAAGAGGTTTTTAAAATTAATTTAAATATTATATCTATTTTTTAGCGACAAATAATTCTCGAAAGATACAAATAAATGGCTAACTACTCGATACTATTAAACTTTTAACTGCCTCATCTCTCTCGTGAAAGAAAAAAACTTTATCTGTGTGCGGATTGTATACATATTGAGATAAACGTCCCAATCTAACTCTGATCTGAGTAATCATAACACTATAATACAAAGATCCTCACCCTACTTCCCTTCTCCCCTCCCCGTACTTAAACCTATTACGGACTGCCATCTAGTACGACCCCCGTTAGTTAGATCTTATCAATAGAAATTAGGAATCTATTTGAATGTAAAAATGTGATTTCTTATTTGAGTGTCATAATAGAGTTACTATATTTAACGGAAGTAATATTTCAAAAGATAAATCATTTGTTATTATATTGAGCCATATAGAACTCGTAAAAATATAGTTCATAGATATAAAAATTTAGTGTAATATTAACAAAATAACACCGTATACGTATATTAAATCCATTCATTCTCTGACTATATTAAACTTGAGAACTAAGAGAAGAGAGTGTCGTCCCTCTCTAATTTATTGAAGAGGTCTAATTGAGCTCCTCTACCTATGTAAACCGAAGTATGTCCAAAAGTAGACTAAATATAATTTATTGATGATCCTCTTAATTAATGAGAGAAAAGGCAACCTCAATCCAAGCCCTTACATTATATCACTCTCAATAAACAAACACGAATAAACAGCTCAAAAACACAAATATATAACAGATATATTAATACCTAGAATATAACTACACGAGTGATAAAAGAGCGGCAATAACATTACTCTAAAATCGACAACTGGCGTAGTGTATAGTATAGTAATGACTAACGTGGTGGGTGTGAGAGTAGCTAGCTACCAAGAAAGATATACATCATATCTATCTACCTATTTTTTTCAAATCTATATCTCGTGCAGACGCCAGCTCTGCGAGTTAAAATTAGTCTAATTTACGAGTGTTTTATAATTATATACTAATTAAAAAAAAGACATAACCAATACTTACAAACAAAAAATATCATCAATAAACCTGACCATTCACTCCCAAGCGCTTAAAAAGGAACTTTTATCCATGATGGTTTTGCGGCCACACTCGAATAAGGTTCATCGCTGGTTTATATATTATATTATTCCTATATATGTATCTATAATATAATATCTTAGCATAAATATGTGATAGTAAGTGTTATATATATAATTTTTATTTATTGTTTAGTCATTTTTGTTTTAAGAGGATAAAAGTAATACTAAAAGAAAAAAAAAAAATATAAAATAATTATGTTTTAAAACATACTTATAATATAATTATTAACTATATATTATATATTTATTATGATAATTAAATATGATATCAAAGTATACTAGGTATACCGGTAGAAAGGCTATAATTTTAATATAACGCTGAGTCCGTCTAAAAAAGAAGAGAGACTCTAACGGTTCTAGCTATTATGTTATATATGTTTTTATCTACATCAATAAATAATAAATAGTTCTAACTAAATTAAACCTATCCTTTCTATTATACCTGATACATCTATTTGTATATTTATAATAGTATTTAACAAATGTAACATCGGGTTAATGACGTTATCATCCTCTCAACCACCTTACGAAAACATGAAAGCAGGTCGTACGGACTATTAACAAATGTTTGCTGATAACTTATGATCGAGTAGCGAGTAAATCTAACATAAAGCGAATGTGTCATACAAGATACTGTTAACACAGATTCCTAATTCACACTTTTTCAAACACATTTATGCTGCACTCCTTATTATAATCAACTGTATAGATAGAAACATTAACTTGAGTGAACAATTTAAGAATCAATATAGTTTACCTCCCAACCTTAAACGTTAACTATCAATATGGGTCAAATCGAGGAAAAAATTAACTCATGCTGAGGGTCTTTCCTCTAACAAGGTTTTTCCACATCAATAAAGTGCTAACATATCATTTAGCACTGGAAACTAAGTAATTTATAATGAAATTGGAACAAATTTAAGGAATTTTAAAATATTATGAAATGAAAACACGGAAATAAAATAAAACGGTGTTAAAATTAACAAATTCCCCGTAATGTCTATAACGACAGCCGAGCAGTGAACACTAACCACAGGCATACAAAATTCCCATGTACTTTTTCATAGTCCCAGGTCTTAATACCGTAGCCCGACATAACGCTTCACCCGTCCTCACCGCAATTTGTTATTTGTCCTTTCCAAGGGAGTGCACCCTAAGGGAGTTGTGAGTCACCTCTCGAGTACAAGCCTTCTCCAAAAAATTGTTCAAAAATCTCCTCCCGAGGCGGTTTTACGATAACAAAATTGACACGCCGAAAAAATACCTAAAATCTGATTTTTCTTGTTTGGTTCGTTTTCGAAAAAAACATTTAAGATGATACATGAGAAATGTTTCTGAGTGTCATAATCCTGCTTTACTGGTGGAATTTACCGATCTCCCATAGCCAGAATGATTATAATTCATTATTGATACTAATAAAATAAAGTTCCGTTTAGCTTACATGTTATCCGTTAGTTATTGTCTTGAGACCGTCATAACCTTTGTAATATGCGCTGCTCTAGACTTTCCTTTTTAAGATCCTGGAGATGTTGAAATTAAATATGGAACTATTTCTGCATAAGGCCTGCCTATCCAGGCCGTTATTACGCGCCGGGGTTCTCCCCTATCTCCCCTACTCCATTCCGGAAAGTACTAGGAAAGATTCAATGATGGAACGTTCCCCCACCATAACATGCCTAATCAGCCTCACTACAGAGTGCCTTTCAAATCCTCCCCATCTCCTGTACCTCACACTGTCCCCCCTCCATCCCACCACGTTAGGTAGTGCTCTAATCCGTAGCATAAAGTCTTTTCACCTTAAGATAAACTACATTAACTATAGCAGACATTTCCGCGCGTGAGACTTATCAAATATATGTGAAGAACTGACAACTCTCTTGAACACCACATCTCGAAGTTAAGAACTCTCGTTCCCTACCTTATAAACAGTTGTGCCGCACATCGTTACCAACAGAATGATTGTAAATGGATAGAGTACTAGAAAAAATAAGTAAACTAATTAATTATTCAATAATCTATACTAGTTGTCCTTTAACTTTAATGTACAATATACTTATGTCCAAAGCATATATCTCTTAACATTAAGGCAATAATGTTTACCAATTATAGTAATTTTAGATATATTATAGTATAATAATAGTAATAAATAATAAACTATAGGGTCATAAATTATTAAACCATATAATAAAAAAATAATAACTTAATATTATCTAATATAAACCATTAGTTTCTAATTATTCATATAATACTGTAAATATAAATCAACGAATTATAATATAGGGGCAATAACATAAACAAAGTTTATTTCGCATTATACCTTTAGATAACCGCCCTACAACACGCGAGGTTCCAGAATATCGTCACAACTTAACAAATGTAATCCACACGACACCAAAAATAAACACACACTTAAAGCATGCCATCAACCTCGTCCTCACAGAAAAAAGTTAACAAAAGGTAACCATTTTCACTTATGCTTGTAAACATATACAGTAAAAGTGTAGTTATACTAGTATTTTACATATTATATCATTTTAACCTCAAAAAATTTTACAGGTAAATACATTTCATATAACAACACTGTTTCTCATTATCTCCTTATGTGCCAATATATTCGTCTCATA
>JABUQX010104917.1:15000-25553 GCA_015478945.1 Trachelipus rathkii | reverse complement strand
TATAGGTATATATATATATATATATATATATATATATATATATATATATATATATATATAATTCTTATACTACAATTCTACAATGTTTTGCAACATTTTATATAACAAATAAACAACCGTAAAAGCAATGGAGTATCGAGGCAAAAAGGTTAGTTTTCGATCACTTGTCAAGATCTTAGGTAACAATTACCTAGAGCAAAGCTACCTCCTAGAATAGGGCAATATCCGTAGGTGCGAACCCCTTAATTCCCACAATACACACACACAATAATAATAGATTAATAATAATAATATTGACACACACACAATAATAATAATAATAATAATAATAATAATAATAATAATAATAATAATAATAATAATAATAATAATAATAATAATAATAATAATAATAATAATAATAATACACAATAATAATACACACACACACACACACACACACACAATAATAATAATAATAATAATAATAATAATAATAATAATAATAATAATAATAATAATAATAATACATATATCATAAATTGCGTAGAAAATATCAAACACAGAATTTTACTAGAAACGATTAAAAAGATTAAATTATTCCCATACTATTTTTTTTTTTCTTTAAGGATGAGAAGGATTTTTTTCTTCTTTTGAAAGAAGTAGAAATTTGGAATTCAAAGCAATCATTTCCTGAGGTCAAGGTTAAGTGAAAATTGAGTTACTCAGAACCATGAACTTTTGGGTAGTAATTTATAATATTTTATATCATCTTTTTGTATCAATTAAAAGAATATTTTCGTAATATTATCTCGTTGTGATTATAAATCTTAGCTTTATATGAGAGTAAAGGAAAAAGTTTGCTGTAAACAAACATAAATTTTGATTTTTTTTCTTATATATAGTATATATATATATAGTATATATAGTTATATATATATATATATATATATATGTATATATATATATAGCAGAATGAAATTTAGAGTAGTGATATATATATATATATATATATATATATATATATATATATAGGTATATATATATATATATATAAGAGTATATATATATATATATATATATATATATATATTTATATATATATAGTCTTCACCTCCATTAAGCAATAATAATAATAATAATAATAATAATAATAATAATAATAATAATAATAATAATAATAATAATAATATAAATAATAATAATACACACACACACAAATAATAATAATAATAATGTAATAATAATAATATATAATCTAAAACTAAAAAAGGAAAAAAAACATCCTCCAGAAACAATTATAAAATATAAAAATTTAAACCTCTCTGGCATTGATCCATTCAAGGAGGAGATCGCTCTAGGAAGTTGCTCCTAATGAAGGGTCAAACCCTAAACCTTCACTCCCAGAGCGAACCACTCTCGCCACTATTTTGATCCAGAGCAACAAAAACAGTTTGAAGTAAGGTCGGTCTTTCGATTGACTGATTGAGGTGATTTGGAAGTTGAACCTTGGTCTAAACGGTAGCGCAACTGAGTCGTAGTGGTATAAATAGGGTTCGATCTGTCTTCTCCGGATCCTAGATAGTAATTACCTAGTGAAGCCCCCCAATTGAATAGGTTAATAAGATTGGGTGATCTTTATTTAAAAGACATCTGGTACACTACAGTAT
This sequence comes from Trachelipus rathkii, assembly GCA_015478945.1. Taxonomy (NCBI): domain Eukaryota; kingdom Metazoa; phylum Arthropoda; class Malacostraca; order Isopoda; family Trachelipodidae; genus Trachelipus; species Trachelipus rathkii. The sequence goes on along the minus strand of JABUQX010104917.1, from coordinate 23,904 downwards.
TCCGGCCTTTCACCAGAGAAGGAAAAAAAAAAAAAAAAAAAAAAAAAAAAAAAAAAAAAAAAAAAAAAACAAAGAAAAACCCCCCCCCCCAAAAAAAAAACTAAAAACTATAACAAGCAGAAAAAAACGGTGTTCGACACCCTTGCCTTGCCTTACTGCTTCCACATCTCCTAAAAGATCAATAAGTCAGCAATATTGATTTTTAATATTGCATATAACACAATACAATATAATATAATACATCAATATCAAAGCAATGTCTCTCAAAATTCAAACCACATTTATATTTTCAATCCACCCTTGATCACTCTGGACATCTTGATATATGTTCTGTTAAATTTCAGACATATATATATATATATATATATATATATATATATATATATATAAGATAGTAGTATATATATATATATATATATATATAGGTATATATATATATATATATATATATTTATTTATTTATTTTATTTTGCCAACACTTCTTCCCGTTTTGATGGGTAGTGGTACGTGCTTCTCTTTCATTCACTTCCCATCTCTGCCCCCCACCCACCTCCCTCCACCCCCACTTCTATCTTCGCCAACACCCTAAGTACCCTCTTTCCTCCTCATCTCCCCTCCTCCAGTGCATTCCCTTTATTCCATCCACACCTCCTCTTCTAATCTCCCTTCCTCTCCTTCCTATCCCCTCCGCTTCCCAAACTCTCCTAACTACTCTCTGTTCCTCCATTCTCACCAGATGCCCATACCATCTTAACATTCCTTCTCCGCTCTTCCCACCAGACCATTCCTCCAATCACATCTCTCCTCACCACCCTATTCCTAATTCTCTCCCTTCTGCTAACCCCCAATAAACCGCTCTCAACCCCTTCATCTCAAAAACTTCCAACTTCCTTCCTCCTGGACCTGGCATTCAACCCCCACGTTTCACACCCATACAGCATTTTCCCAAATTTTTTCAAATGCTATTCATCATTTGAAATGAATATTACAGAGTGATATAGTTAAATCAATACTGTATGTCTATATATTTATGTATATATATATATAGGTTATATATATATATATATATATATATATATATATATAGCACATTTTCTTTCTAGTTACAGACCATTGTTAGATTATTCTGCATTATACCCAATCGTATTAACGTGGTTCTTTCAATTTAGTTGTAAGAATTTTAACTTCGATAAAAATGTTGTAATAAAACTACTCAAGAATCACACAGTTTTAAATCCCACAAAATGCTCAAATAAACTGAGCGACATAACATTAACCGAAGGATCACCTCTTGGTACCGACTCAAGCGGCATAAGATCTACCAACTTCGAACACGGGTAAATCAAATAATATATATATATATATATATATATATATATATATATATATATATATATATATATATATATATATATATATATAGTATATATATATATATATATATATATATATATATATATATATATTGTTTACCTATGCGGCGATGGAAACAGAAGAAAATATATGTATATATATCTATATATATAAATATATATATATGTTATATATATATATATATATATATATATATATATATATATATATATATATATATATATATATATTTAACACTTGTCACCACACACTCACAGGGCAAGAGCCTATTCAAAGGAGGGGGTATTGCATGCCTCAGAAGTCAACAACTAAAGTAAATTACGCAGATGAGCACAGACGCAGGCTTTAAAGTGGGGGAGATTAAATTCAGCAGGAAACACAGAAGATGGAAGAGAATTCCACAGAACAGATGTGGCAGGAAAGAAGGAAGCACTGCAGCGAACTAGCCTGGAGTTACCCACATCAACACAAACTCATGTGCAGATACAGCACCCCTAGTTCTACAGAGGGCGACGTAAAGGTGGAGGTACGCGAGCGATAAGCTCCCCCGAGCTCCTGCCGCCGGTACCTATAGAAAGAGACAGCACCAACACTGCGCCGCAAAGATAGAGGGTCAAGTGAACCAGCACAGAACAGTTTATAAGCCTTTGGCTTTTGACCGACCTTATCCAAAAGCCGGGTGAAACCAGAGCCTCCAGATATGAGAGTGTTAGTATCTTACGCCACAAAGTGGATGAGCTCTGTATAGCTGTGGGAGCAACTGAGAATAGAAAAAGTTTTGCAGTCTAAACAGAACCCAGCTTTGAGGGTCGCCCTAGCAACTGTTGTGATGTGAGGTTTCCAAGACATTTTCTTGTTATATGTTAAAGGCCAAGGATGTTTATATTGTCAACAGGGAGAGACGAGAGAACCGTCGAAAGAGATAGGGAAAGTTAGAAGGTGTCTTAGAGAGGGAGATTTGTAGAGTTGAGTTTTTAAAGAATTGAATTTCCTCACAAGGTTCAGACGACTCCACACCGGGAAATTCTATCCAGATCAGCGAGAGAATAGAATCGAAAGATTAAGACGCGAGGCAATTCTAGAAGTAAAAGAAGGAGCAGATTTGAATTGAGTTGAAAAATGGAAGGTCGTGTCATCGGCATATGAGTGGATAGAGATGTGCAGGTAGAAGATCATTAATAAAAGTAGAAATAGACTATGAGATAAGACAGAACCCTGAGGAAACACCACTATTGACAGAAAAGGAAGAAGAAGTCGCCCCATCAACAACAGCGATAATGTTGAGCGATTTGAAAGAAAACTAGACATAAGTAAAAGCAAAGAGAAGAAGGAACCCAAAGGAGGGTTGAGAGCAGTGACGCGTGCCTTACCCGGTCAAATGCTTTGGATATGTCGCGCCACCACGCAAGTCTCCCGTAGTTCCTCCTGAGGGCGGAAACCATAAATCTGTAAGATAAGAAAGTATATCGCCAGTAGACCTCGAGCGCCGAAAGCCGTACTGGCGATCGGAAAGAAGTGAATGAGATTCCAGATGATCTAAGAAAATGAGAGTTGAGAAGAGTTTCAAAGATCTTTGATATAATACAAGTAAGAGCTATAGGGCGATAGTTGAAGGGTCAGAGTGGCTTCCTTTTTCGGAATAGGTTGACATGTGCGTGCCCCAAAATTGAGGGAAAGTGCTAGTACTGAGACATAGAGAATATAGTTGAAACGAGGGGCGGGGATAACACGGAAGCACACTCCCTCACCGGAGGAGGAATGCCATCCGGGCCACTCGCCTTAATAACGTTCATATATTGAGGAGCTCATACACCGGATCAAATGTAATCACAGGCAAAGCATAGGACACCTGAGAGGAGAAGGAGGAGGATGAAGAATGCCAGAATCGTCCAGGGTTGAGTTAGAGGAAAATAAGACCCCAAAAAGATTGGCCTTTTTCAGTTGGAGGAATTAGCAACAAACCACTGAGCGAATAAGAGAGGAAAGACAGATTTATGTGGAAGTTGTTATAGAGCTGCTTTGGGCAAGAGGCCAGAAAGACTTATTGTGTAGAGAACCAAAGGAGGTTACGCACTTCGTTTGATGAAAGTTTTTCCCGTTTTGCTCGTCGAAGAGTATCCCCTGCAACGATTTCTAGCAAGCAGAATAAAAATTAGCTAGAGTGATAGTGAAGAATAAGAATTTTTCAACTTTCGATACGCACTGTCTCTTTCTCTGAATTGCCAGAGAACAACCATGATCGAACCATGGATTAAGTGAGGAGAGAGTTATTTAGTTTGAAGAAGAACTAATTGCTCATCCCCATCAGTAACGATCAAGGCAGCTCCCACCCTGGCAGAAGTTGAAGTGCTTCACTGAGTCAAAGCAGTCATTCCAACTATAGTTAGCGTAGAAGCAAGGCCCCCCAATCGGCCGGATCAAAGTGCCAGAAAAACGTATAGGCAAGATGGAGCTGTTGGAGAAAAAGTAAAAATAGGAAATATAGGGTTGTGGTCAGATTTACCAATAGGAGCGAAGGTGGTGTATTTATAGATAGAAGGACTAGTGGTGAAACATAGGTCAAGTGTGTTCAAGAATTGGTTGGGACGATCCGGAATGTGTGTGGGTTCTTTAATTAGTTGCTCCAGATCGTTGAGAATGTTAAATGATTCGGCCTCCTCCCCACCTAAATCAGTACAGAGAGGACCCCAACCATTCAGTATACATTGAAACCCCCTAAATAGAGGACCTCAGTATTTGATGAGAAGATATTACAGTCTCGTGAGAAGTAGTAAGGTATTCAAAAGGCGTGAAAATCTGTTCTGTTAGGAGAACAGTAGTAGCAGAAGCACAAGATTATTGTAGTAGAAGGAAGAAAGATTTTAAGCCACAGAACATCGAAGTTAGGAGATTCGAGATTCTCGAGACGTGTTACAGGAGTGTTTATGTTAACATAGGCACATACTCCACCCTTTAGACGGAAATTATGAAATAAGTTATAGTTAGACATATTAAACGAGTTAGGGGATGAATTCAGACATCTGTCCGTGATACAGGAGCAAAAAGGTTAGATTAGATTAGAGAGGTGGTGTTCCACGGATGCAGAGTTAGATTGTGTCACGGATGTTAGTAAAGTCGATAGTAAGCCCGCGCCTGTGCAAAGCTGCCATCTTGCATGCACATACAACAACAACAAAATAAACAGACAAAAACAAACAGACAAAAAAACAAACAAACGTGAAATCATAGTTATATATATATATGTATATATATATATGTTGGAATATATGAATATATCAAAAACAGAAAAATATATATATATATATATATATATATATATATATATATATATATATATATATATATATATATATATATATATATTAAATAAAGATATACAAACCGTATAATTTTTTAAAGCAAAAATCACCCAGATAAAAATAATAAAATTACAATTTAGCCGTCCACATCAAACTGAATTTAAAATATAAAAGTAAAAAATTATAAAAGGGATAAATAAAAGTTACTACAAAAACTTTTACACATCCAATCTCTCTCTGTTACATTCTACTTATTCAGTAAAAAAATTTTAACCGTGACTTTATAAAAATTATAATATAGATTGAAATCAGAAACCTTTTTGTTCAAATCTTTCTGATTTCAACCACACACCTTTATGTTTTTTTTTTTCTTTTTTTTTTTAGTTTATTAAAAATTGTATACTGGAATATCAAAAGTTAGGGTAGGGAAAAAGGAAATGGTAATATAATTTTTGGTATAGTGGTTTTTACCCATTTTTAACTTTAAACTTTTTATACTTCTAGATTCAGAGTTTGACAGACCCCAGCTAGCTTCGAAAGGCCTAACCTTTCTTTACCAGACCAACTTTCCTTTGTTATGATTTTTGTTATATATAAATATAAATAAAAATTTAGATATATATATATATATATATATATATATATATATATATATATATATATATTATATATATTATATATAGTAAGAGGTTATATATATATATATATATATATATATATAGTTATATGGTATATATATAAGGTTGTTAGTTATATATAGCATATATAGTTAAGCAGTTATAAAGAGTATATATATATATTATATATATATGTAGATATATTTCTAGATATATATATATATATATATATATATATATATATATATATATATATATAAATATATATATATATATATATATATATATATATAGCTTATATATATATATATATATATATATATATATATATATATATATATATATATATATATATATATATATATATATATATATATATATATATATATATATATAGATAGATAGATAGATAGATAGATAGATAGATAGATAGATAGATAGATAGATAGAAAGATAGAAAGATAGAAAGATAGAAAGATAGAAAGATAGAAAGATAGAAAGATAGATAGATAGATAGATAGATAGATAGATAGATAGATAGATAGATAGATAGATAGATGCTTTTAGTATATATATATATATATATAGATATATATATATATATATATATTATATATATATATATATATATATATATATATATATATATATAGATAGAATTTGTATACAGATGGGTAATTACTTATATATATCTAGATAGAGAAATATGTATATATTTTGTTATATATAGATAGAGATAGAGTAGATAGATGGATAGATAGATAGATAGATAGATTTAGAGACACAAGTGTCTCTGTTCAACTTATACACACGTTTTCAGTAAATAAAACTTCAAAATCGAGCTCTACCACTAATTTAATAAGCATTTTTATCGGCAAATTATTCTCATTCTCATAAAAGAATTCTTCGGGACAAAAAAACTCTTATCTAAATCAGCACCGACGGCGTGGAAACTCAACAAAATGCATTAAGTTTGATTTAAAAAAAAGAAAAAGAAAGAAAAGAAAAGGGGGAACGAAAAATGCATCGCAAATAGATTAAAGTGAATATATCATTTCTAAGTGGGTTATTTTCTTATAAGTGATTTAAGTGAATGAACCTAAATCATTTCTGGATTACTAAGGATGAAAGTGAAGATATCAGTTCTAAATGTAGATGATATATTCACCTGTAAGTGATATAAGTGAATATATCATTTCCAAATGCAAATTTTGGAAAGTAGAGTTATATTCAGTTATATGATTTGAGAGAGAGTAATGCTTCGATTGCAAATAATATAAGTGAATATATATCACTTCTGTAAATGTTAGTGATATATTCATTTATAAGTGATATAAGTGAATATATCACTCAAATGTAAATATGTTTATTTATGATGTAAGTGAATTTATCGTTCTAAATGTATGTGAAATAAATGTTACTTATAAGTGATATAAACAGAATATATCATTTCACTTATATTATATTTACTTATAAGTGATAAGTGAATCCATCACGGTTCAGTTTTAGTATTTAATTATTTTATTTTTTTTAACATCTATCTATCTATCTATCTATCTATCTATCTATCTATCTATCTATCTATCTATCTATCTATCTATCTATCTATTATACTAGATCTATTCTTTCTCTTTACTAGACTTTTTATTTTTACAAGATCGTTAGGAGAAATAATGTATTTATTAATTTTCAGTGATAAAACGTTTCTTTTAAAAATGTTAAATATAAAATAATAGGCCTCTAAATTCCATATTTAAAGTAACTTTCTTTGAACGTAATTATTAATTATATATATTCATGAAATTTATATGAAATGTTTGAAATGTTCAGAAAAGAAAGAAAATTGTAAAAAAAAGTTTGATAAATGACCTTGAAAAAAGTTGCGAAGCCCAAATTTCATAATAAAAACATTTACTGGAAGATGCTTCTTTTTTAAAATATTTTATAGGCTATATAAGCTTATCATGTTCATGGAATATTTTATTATTTTTCCAGCACTCAAGAGTCGGGGGTGCCTGGGCGGAGCTTCCCTTAGAGGCTTAGACGAATGTTTATGTGCCATGCATTCATTTACCACTAAAAAATAATAATAAATGCTATTTCATAACAATCCACTAATTTTTTTAAATTATATATATATATATATATATATATAAATATATTTTAAAAAAATATATATATATATATATATATATATATATATATATATATATATATATATATATATATATATATATATATATATATATAAAAAAAGTTATGTTATATATATATATATATAATTATATATATAAATTATAGGGAAGAATGGAAAAGCACTTTATTGGCAAAATAATTGTACACAGGTAGGGTATATATATATATATATATATATATATATATATATATATATATATATATATATATATAGGGTTGGAAAAAAACCATGGTTTTTTTAAAAAAACCAAAAACCATTGGTTTTTTTAAATAAACCAAATAAACCAATGGTTTTTTTTTGGGTTTTTATGCTATTTTGATGGTTTTAATGTGGTTTTTATTGGTTTTAATAGATTTTAAAGGCAAAAATCACTACTGGAAACTGTTATACACATATGCTAACACATATTTTAAAATTCCTTAATAAATTTCTTTATATTCTTAAATTTCAAATTTTCTCTGATAACTGTAAACTGGTATAAAATTATTATTTTTTGAGTTTTACAAACCTCATAAGTAAAAATAAGAGGGATATGCAACAGGTTGTTATAAACCTTTATCTGAAAAAAGTATTATACTTTTATTATTTCACCAAAAAAAAAAAAAACGCATAAAGAAAAGTTTATTCAAATTAACCTATAATGATATACAAATGAATTCTTATTTACCTTTATATTTGAATACTAGGAATATATGATATAGATAATGTTATATATATATATATATATGAGTGAGAGAGTATATATATATATATGTTACATATATATGTATATATATATAGCATATATATATATAGATATATATATATATATATATATATAATATATAGAGAGAGAGAGAGAGAGAGAGAGAGAGAGAGAGAGAGATCTAATTAAGTCTAGAAACCTGAAATTAAAGAATTTTATACAAAAAACTAATTTTCCTGCTTTAGCTGTTCCCAACCTACTTAATGTTGCTGTGCACAAGTCCAAAAGTTGAAAATACCCTTTCAATTAGTAGTTGATGAAGTTGCTGACAATATGTTTATTATTTTATATATGACCTTCTCATCTAATTTTTCTTTAGAGATCTGTAACAAGATGAAGGAGTCACTGCTGACAACGACATCAGAGACTCATCAAATAGGTAACTTTAATGAAATGGAGTTTAATTTGCTCTTAATTTTATTCCATAAAGTACTGCTGTCTGATATCTTGGGTTAAAAATATACGCCAATAAGTGAGCTTCTGTTACTGCCTGATGATACCTCCTTTTTACTTTTGCTAAATCTTGTCTGTTGAGTGGTGGATTAAGCTGTTCTAGCCCCATGTTAATATTTTTCCAAATATAAACATCATCACTTAGTTTACAGTCATTGCCTTCTAGTTTGGTTGATGCTGTGGCCACACACTCCACACAAATGAGTTTTATTATAATCT
>JABUQX010104917.1:10000-12500 GCA_015478945.1 Trachelipus rathkii | reverse complement strand
CAACTGCTAGTAAACCAAAAATGTAGCGTTTATATATATATATAGAAAGTATATGATATATATAGCATATAGTAGCATATATATATATATATATATATATATATATATATATATATATATATATATATATATAAAAACCCAGTATTTGATCTATGTCTTTCATGCATCTGTATTCAAGACGATTCAGCTTGAGTCGCATGACTTTATGGTAGCCATGTGACTCAAAGTTAGCCAGTCGGTTTGAGTACACAAACGTAATGCCAAATCTAGATTGATATATATATATATATATATATATATATATATATATATATATATATATATATATATATATGGTAGTTGGCAGCAGGTATATATATTGTTTTGTTAAATTGTAAAATTTAATCACACCTCTCATCCTAAATCCTGTATCTTAAAAGACGTACAGTAGGACCAACTTAGTGGATCGTGGTGCCCCAGAATTAAAAGCCGTACACTAGAATTCCAACCAGCCACCAGATGTGACTGTGGCCTAGGAATTAAAAGTCGTACACTAGACCCAACCTATGACTGTGGTTAAAATGAAAACGCAGACCTAACCTAGATGGATTGTGATTGGCCAACAAGTAGAGCTAACGTAGATAGTTTGTTTTTAATTAAAAAATTACTAATATGTCACTTTAATAAATAATTTGGAATAAATAAAAACAAAGAAATAAAAAACGATATGTTTATAGATATATATATATATATATATATATATATATATATATATATATATATATATATATATATATATATATATATATATGTGTGTGTGTGTGTGTGTGTGTGTGCATGTTTAACGCTTACCATATATTTTGAAATTTTGGAAACAGCTTCAAAAAAATTGTTGATCGTTCGTACCTTGAAAATTTTGTGAAACTGATATTTTGCTACACACCAGATCTCAAATGGTCCTGTTTATTAGACAACAATTGACATTTCTACAGAACCAGAAATTACAATACTCAATCATTCATCACTTAAGTGTGAGAAAACTAAATTTATGACCCGACCTCTCAATATAGGTAATTTGAAACAGCTCCTATTCGCTTGTTGCTGCCGACCAATTCCGACGTGGCAGCAGTGAGAGCAGCAGAGAGAGCAGCATAGTACGCAGTATATATATATATATATATATATATATATATATATATATATATATATATATATGCTATATATAGCAAGATAAACTTAAAAATTCAAGAACCATGTAAGACGGCAACAAACCCACAGCCACTCCGTAAGCCTCCATCGGCATAAGCGCCTCACACTGACTCTATTTGTCGCTACAAAATAAACGTGAACAAAACATAGATCAAAAATTGATAAAACCGATATATATAATATATAGCAGAAAGATATATATAGCATATATATAGTATATATATATATATATATATAGCAGTATATATATATATATATATATATATATATATATATATATATATATATATTTATATATATAATTTTCTCAGCCAATCTTTTTTTTTTAAAAATTTGTCTTTTTGTAGGAAATATGTAAGAATAATATTCCAATTGAGGTGTGTAGGACCCTTTCATTTTATACTTTTCCCATCGTATCTTTTGCTGAGGATAATTGCAATTTACTTTTAGGGCTTAGAGGAAAGTATCAATTGAATTATAATTTAATGAAACAAATATTAAAATAAATCTCCGTAAATATACCAAGTTTGCCTAAAAGGAAAAAGGAAAAATGCTATTATATATATATATATATAAAGAAAGAGTTAGATAGTATAGCATATAAGAAAACATATATTAGTATATATATATATATATATATATATATATATAGTATATATATATATATATATATATATATATATATATATATATAGTATATATATATATATATATATAGCTTCTGGCTTCTCCCAAAAGCTAGATTAAGTCATAAAAATTGAGTTAAAATGTGGTTGAGGTCAGCAGAAATTGGGTGTTTCTTTAAACTAAGACAAACCATAGTCTCAGGTTTCAGTATATTAGAAATCTTATGGTAGATCAGCAATGAGGTCCCCACGTCAGGAGTAGTTTGATCCCCCACAAGTGGCCCTCACTACCCTCATATATATATATATATATATATATATATTAATATATATATAATATATATATTATATAATAATATATATATTAATATATATATATATATATATATATAAATATATTATATATATATATATATATATAATATATATAATACATATATATATATATAAATATATATAATATATATATATATATAAATAATATTATATATAAATATAATATATAATATAATATATTTAATATATATATATATAGATATATTAATATATATATTATATATATATATATATATATTATAATATATATAAAAATATCGCTGATTGCAGCTAAAATTTTGTGGTATAACGGAAGAACTATTTCTATTTTTTAAAAGAAACATTTATGAAATGTATTTCTATTTATTTTA
>JABUQX010104916.1:15000-17500 GCA_015478945.1 Trachelipus rathkii | reverse complement strand
TAAGCTTTATTCGCTTAAAAAATATGTAATGGTTTTTCTGTAAGTGTGTAAGTGTCATAATATATATATAAATTATATATATATTATATATATATATATAATATAATATTATATTATATATATATATATATACCTATATATATATATATATATATATATATATATATTATCTATAAAATATATATATATATATATATATATATATATATATATATATATATATATATATATATATATATATATATATATATTTATCTAATTTATATATATATATATATATATATATATATATATATATATATATATATATATATATATATATATATATATATATATATATTAGCAACGTTACCATTACCTGGCAATTTTACGATATTTTTATAAACGACATTTTTCGTTATTTTCATATATATATCATTCTTTTTTTATATCAATTTTTTTTTTTTTTTTTTTTTTTTTTTTTTTTTTTTTTTTTTTTTTTTGCGTTGGCTCATTTTAAATTTATATATGACGAGAAGATTTTGGCAACACTATTTCTTAGTACTTTGACATGGGGTTCGTAAAATAAAAAAAAACCCGATTATCGGAAAAAAATATCGATATTTCGTCAGAATCTGTTAAACTCAACTATTACCAAAAACAATTTAGGAAGAAGAGTTTAGTAACTACAAAAATCCAGATGAAAATAATTTTTTAAAAGAACTATAATTATATACAATGTTCATGTAAAATTACTTTTTAAATTATTGCGAATGAGGAATTATAAAGGTGTGGAAACTCAAAAGAGGAAAATTTTCTGATCTTTTTTTATTTATTTGCAAGAACGTCTTTATATATTTTTTGAAATGAATGTATGATAATGCCAACTAGTTCTAAATAACAATAAATTTAAAATTATGATCAATTTTACCTGCACAACACAGACACATTTTTATTAATATATATATATATATATATATATATATATATATATATATATATATATATATATATATATATATATATATATATATATATATATATATATATATATATATATATATATATATATATATATATATATATATATATATATACTATATATATAGAACCTTATCTGTTTTACGACTCCGTCAGTTTTTTTTTTTTTTTGTTTTTTTTTAATATATTTCTATTATATGATCCTAACAATCAATTTCAGTGGTAACGGACATGATTCAAAATATATAGGACCTTTTCAGTTTTACGACTCCGTTTGTTTTTATTTTTTTTTTTTTTTTTTTACTAAAGGAATACCCAAGGGTAAACCGCAAAGATGGCAGGAGTCGGGGTCTCTCGGCCTTTTTTTTTTTTTTTTTTTCTGCCTTTTTTTTTTTTTTTTTTTTTACATTTTTATAATAAATAACCCAACGCTGATTTCAAATATGTAATTGGTTTTCTGTAAGTGTCGTTTTTTGAGATATTTAATTTATGGAAAAAAAATGTGTTTTTTGTTTGTTTTTACATTTGGAGTAATAACGCTTTATACGCTGATTCAAAATGTAATTGGTTTTTCTGTAAGTTTCGTACTTTTCGAGATATTTCATTTTTAAAACAATATTTAACAAAAATGTGATTTTTAAAAATTATTTAAAAATACGAACTTTTGAATCATGTCCGTTACCACTGAAATTCATTGTTGGTATCATATAGTAGCAATATATTAAAAAAAAACAAAAAAAAATTAAAACTGACGGAGTCGTAAAACAGAATAGGACCTTTTCGAGATATTTCATTTTTAAAACAATATTTAACAAAAATGTGATTTTTAAAAATTATTTAAAAATACTTCGAACTTTTGAATCATGTCCGTTACCACTGAAATTCATTGTTGGTATCATATAGTAGCAATATATTAAAAAAACAAATTAAAACTGACGAATCGTAAACTGAAATAGAACCCTATATATATATATATATATATATATATATCATACTTATATACTATATATATATATATGCTCTTTCTATATACTCCAACTAACTATATATAACTATATATATATATATATATATATGGCCAGTCTCCAGATTAGGCGACGCACGTAGATATAGTTAAAAAACTACAACATCTACACTAAAAAGGAAGACATTTTTGGAATCAAGAGCAAATTTTAGTTACGATAAGTCCCCACCCCGCCAAAAAAATAACAAAATAAACAATAAATATGCTAATAATTACCTATTACTTGTCAAATTGGATCATGCGTCTGGCAACTTTGCCATATCTATGCGCATATATATATATATATATATATATATATATATATATATATATATATATATATATATATATATATATATATATATATATATATATATATATATATATATATATATATATATATATATATATATATATATATATATATTTTTTGATATATAGCTGGGCACGATAACGTAATACTGTAAAATACCTAACAACTGCTCATTGTTTAAGAATGCAAATAAATCTGTTAACAACATCATTTCTGCCGTTGTA
>JABUQX010104916.1:0-12500 GCA_015478945.1 Trachelipus rathkii | reverse complement strand
TTAATGGATGGTCGAAAAAGGTTGAGCGGCACAAAATACCGTAAAATAGCAGAAGAGAAAAGAAGAAAGGATAATGAAGTGTTATCTAAAATACCAAGAGTTGACTCATTCTTTATCACAAAGACAAATGAATCTATCGTGAGTGCGGATGAATCTGAAATAATTTCAAAAATCATTGATGATAACGATAACACGGGTAATCGTGAAACATATGCATCGACTTCTTACGTTACTGTCGAGAATAGTTAGCAGGTAGACGAAGCACAAGACAAAGAAATCTTTATACCAAGCGATGATCCATTTTATTGGAAGGTTAGTGAAGCCACGCGAGACTACTTTGCAAAAAATGGGATTAATCAAAATTCAGACATAGATTTTTTTAATTCTAAGAGAATTTATCCAGATAAAAGTAGATTCTTAACAAAATCCTTGTTTGAACGAAAACTTTTGAATGGAGATGTTGTGAAACGTGACTATTTAGTGTACTCTAACAGTCAAGGATCCGTCTTTTGTGGTCCGTGTAAACTTTTTGGAGGCGGTGTTGTATCTCAGTTTGTAACAGAAGGATTTAACGATTGGAAGCATGGCAATACAAGATTGACTGAACATGAAAATTCCGTTCGCCATCGTGATTGTATGTTGATGCTGAAAGAGACTAAGTAATTCATTATGTAGAGTTGACAAGCAGCTGCTCTCTCAATTAGAAGAAGTAAATATTGGAGAAATGCACTACAAAGAGTTATTGCTGTTATTAAGAAACTTTCCTCGTGGGAGTTACCATTCCGAGGCGATGATGAAATAAATGGCTCTGGTCGAAATGGAAATTTTATGATGTGTCTGGAACTTATTGCAGAATTTGACCCTTTTTTACAAAATCACCTATCTCAATGTCAAAATTCTGGCAAAGGAAGCACTTCTTATTTATCACATAGCACTTACGAAGAACTTATCCAAATTATGGCTAGAAAGGTAATTAATCAGTGAAATAGGGAAAGAAATTCAGGAAAAAGTATTTTTCTATTATTGTTGATTCCACTTCAGACATTACTCATAAAGATCAGCTGAGCTTTATCATCAGATATGTTAGCAAAGAAGGTACGCCTAAAGAACGCTTTTTAGGATTTATTAAAAATCCTGGTTATACAGGTAAAGAACTAGCGGAAACGGTGATGAGTTTTCTCAAAGCAAATGAATTAGAAATAAGCAGTTGTCGGGGTCAAACGTATGATAATGCTGCTAATATGTCAGGAATATATTCTGGCCTGCAAACAAGAATTAAAGAGGTCAACCATCTAGCATATTTCATATCATGTTCAGCTCATTCCCTTAATTTAGTGGGATCTAGCTCTGCCACATGTTGTAAACAGGCGGTTTCTTTTTTTGCTTTGCTTCAGAATCTTTATAATTTTTTCTCGGGCTCTACGCATCGTTGGGGTATCTTAGAATCTTTCTTCAAAGAATATACTGTCAAAACACTATGTGGGACAAGGTGGTCAGCTCGAGCAGAAGCTTGTAAAAGTCTAAACAAAGGTTTGGAAGCTATTGTTAAGGCTTTAAACTCTGTATCTGAAGATAAAAATGAGAGACCAGTCATTCAGCAAGAGGCAAAGGGAATTTTGAAAAAATTGAGTTCCTATGAAATACTCTTTATGTCTGTAATATGGGAACCAATACTTGAAAGATTTGATTCTGTAAATAAAAAATTGCAATCCGAAGATATGGATGTGGCCACCGTTATTAATTTGCACAACTCCCTGTGTAACTTAGTTAATGAAATTAGAAGTTCATTAGAAACCTACGAAAATTGTGCCAAAGAAAAATTGAAAATCTTTACACAAAAAGACATCAAGAATGTATCTAAACTAAGATCTGAGAAAGAAGAAAATTATCAAATATGCATTCTTCAAGCAAGCTTCAATACTATATTAGATAAACTGTCAACAGAATTAAATAGGCGAAGTTTTGCATACAGCGAATTTTCAGAAAAGTTTTTATTCTTTTCAAATCTCACCGAAACCGACCCAGACGACATTCATAAATCAGCTAAATTATTACAAAAAATCTATCGATCCGACTTAGAAGATTTTGGAGCAGAATGCATTCACTTAAAATGTTTGCTTTTAGAAGAAGGTAATGGCAGTAAAACCTTGTCCCAATTAAACAAATATTTATATACCAAAAGCCTTCATGATATATATCCAAATCCGAATATTGCATTAAAATTATTTTTATGTATTCCTGCGACAAACTGTTCAGCTGAAAGATCATTCTCCACACTTAGAAGGGTTAAAAATTATTTACGTTCGTCCCAGTCCCAACAGCGTTTAGTTCATCTTGCTGTAGTTGCTATTGAAAATGATTTCACCGTAAAATTAGATTACGAAGATATTATTGACAAATTTGCTAACGAAAAGGCAAGACGAAAACCTGTAATGAATCATTAATTTGACATGTAGATGTAATAAATGTAAGTATATATATATATATATATATATATATATATATATATATATATATATATATATATATATATATATATATTTATATATACTGTATGTATATATATATATATATATATATATATATAAAAATATATATATATATATATATATATATATATATATATATATAATAAGATATATATATATATATATATATATATATTGAAATATTTTCTGGCATATGTATATATATATATATATATATATAAACATTTAGGCATTTAGATGTCTAGACATTTTTTTGGGCCCATGGGCGCTAGAGTAGTTAAATGCGGGCCTGTATATATATATATATATATATATATATATATATATATATATATATATATATATATATATAGATAGATATATATATATATATATATATATATATATATATATATATATACAGTGATGGGCATCGATACAAAAAATTTGGGAATAAAACCCAGTCCGCTCCTTATATATATATATATATATATATATATATATATAAATATATATATATATATATATATATATATATATATATATATATATATATATATATATATATATATATATATATATATATATATATATATATATATATATATATATATATATTTATATATATATATATATATATATATATATATATATATATATATATATATATATATATATATATATATATATATACATATATATATATATAAATATATAGAATATATATATACACCGTAATAATATATATATATGTAATATGTATGTATATTTCTTCATATGTAGCAATAATATGTATGTATATGTAACAATATATGTATAATATGTAATAATATGTAATATAATATAATAATAATAATAATATATATGTAATTTATATGTATATATATATATATATAATATATGTATATATATAATAATATACATATATAATAATAATATATAATAATAATAATAATATAATAATATATATATATGTTATATATGTAATAATAATAATAATAATATATATATATATATATATATATATATATATATATATATATATATATATATATATGTATATATATATATATAGATATATTTATATATATATATATATATATATATATATATATATATATACATATATATACATACATATACTATCTATCGATATTATATATATATATATATATATATATATATATATATATATATATATATATATATATAATATATATATATATATATATATATATAAATATATATATATGTATATATCATATATATAATAATAATATATATATATATGTAATAATATATATATATATATATATATCTATATATATAAAATAATAATAATAATATGAAATAACGATATGTATATATAATAATAATAATAATATAATATATATATAATAATAATAATATAATATATATATAATATATAATAATAATACTTATATATATATATATATAGATATATAATATATATATATAATAATATAATATATATATAATAATAATAATAATAATATAATAATAATATATAATAATAATAATAATATAATAATAATAACATGGAAATATAATATAATAATAGTAATAATAATATAATAATAATAATAATAATAATATATATATATATATATATATATATATATATATATATATATATATATATATATATATATATATATATATATATATATATATATATATATATATATATATATATATATATATATATATATATATATATATATATATATATATATATATATATATATATATATATATATATATATATATATATATATATATATATATATATATATATACTGTATATAAAGTGGAAGGACAAAATATTAAATTCCTAAGAAAAAATGGGAAAAATTTATATGAATTACTAAAATCATCTTACCTAAATTGTTAAATTTAATCACCTGACATGAGAGTGAGCGAAGTCTGAGATAACATCTTCAATTTTTATTTCAATATTTCGATGTATGTAGAGGAGGGCAAGTCCAATAAGTCTTTCATCTCCAATAGTATTTCTCAAGTAGCTTTTCAGAAGTCTTAATGTTGAAAAGCTTCTTTCACTGGTAAAATTGCCAGTATTTGCAACAAGATGTAAATATTTGGAAATTGTGACTGCGAACAAGAAACTAGTCCGTCTATTGCTGTTTTTGGACGATCTGTGCTGTGATGCCATTTCAAGTTCCATAAATCCCATTCTGCTTTTACTAAATCTTCAATTGTGCTTTCGAGATCTTCCTTGTGAAATGTTACACAATATTTTATCTTCTCATATGGTACATTACACCTGCTCGGTATGACAAATTGCAAGGAAGATATAATTTCTTTATGATTTAAAAACCTCTCTCCTAATGCTGATATTAAATCATCCAAAAATGGTATAAAAATGGATGTGCGATAATAGGAATGTTGGGTCTGTATTTTTGGAATTTGTTAATTCTTGGTACAGCAATTTCAATACTCAGTTCAGATTCAGATGCGCTTACACATTCTTCAAAAATCAGCTGAAATTCTAATGTTGCATTTTCTCTGATGGTTTCAAGTTTAGTTTTAACTAATGGACTTACGAGATTTGTTTCTGACAGCGACGAATTATATAAAATTAATTTAACTTCTGCACTTTATATTATTAACGGATATGATACTTAAAATTTTTTAGTGTCTAAATACTACGCCACTGTATATATATATATATATATATATATATATATATATATATATATATATATATATATATATATATATATATATATATATATATATATATATATATATATATATATATATATATATATATATATATATATATATATATATAAATATAATGATAAGAACAAGTTAACCATCTTTACTTCATACTCGTTACTGTAATTACCTAAACTAAATTATTACCATATGGTAAATGATATTTTATTCCCCGATAGAGTCGTCATCAAGATTATTAATCTATATACAAAAAAGATTTTTTACAGCATATATAAAATAGAAATATATATTGCATATGTATTTTATCCTTAGCCTGAAGAATAAAACCAAAGAATTATTAGATTAGTATCGATAATGGCAATGCATTTATTTTACAGATACAATAGTTAAATTATTGGATGTCAGTACTGTAGCTGCTCGTGACTTCTGTATATTAGGGTGCAGCCTTTAAATATATATATATATATATATATATATATATATATATAAATTAATATTACACAAATTATAACGTAAATATATTTTTTATATACACATATATATATTAATATATATATATATATATAATATATATAAAATACTATATTATATATATATAATATATCATATATATATTATATAATTATATATATATATATATATATATATATTATTATAGTATAATATATATATATATATATATGGAACGAATATAAATTTTTTATATTCGCGAATACAAATACGAATACAAATATGAATATTATGAAACCCATTCTTCTTATTCTATCTTCAACATAAATATTAGATATCTTTAAGTTAACTATTTTATATTGACCAACATATTTTCTCTAATAAAGTTTGGCCGTAGAATTAACTACGTTTTCCAAGGGATGCGGGACTGGGGCCCACTCTTACAATGCATCCCACCAACTTATTGCCCCAATCATCGCCTTTTTAAAAGGAGTTTTTAAAACTTCGGTATTCAAATCCTAAAATCGATAAGTCATTTTGAGGAACAATAACTTTTCTCCTCGTTTCGCTGCGAACCCAGAACGTTTATCGAAACTAAGACCAGCACCGCTAAAAAGACGTTCGCTTGCAACACTTAAAGGGGGACAGACCTATACCCAAATGGTTAACAGGAAAATAGGTCTACATAGTAAAAAAAAAAAAAAAAAAGTCTGGTTATTTAGAGTTTCTCTAACGAATCCAAAAAAACTTAACTTAACCTAACCTAACCTAACCTAACGCTAACCTAACCTAACCTAACGCTTTACACTAACCTAACCTCCTTAGCCTAACCTTAACGCTAAAGCCTAATCCATAACCTATCCTAACCTAACTAACCTACCTAACCTAACCTAACTAACCCAACCTAACCTAACTTAACTTAACTTAACCTAACCTAACCTAACCTAACGCCTGCGGCGGGCTGTACAGGAAATTTTTTTGATGTTATGTCGACCCTTTTTCCTGTCGGACATTTGGGCTAGTCCCCAGGGGGACAAGCAAGATATGACCTTGCTAATACAGCCATATTAGGATATTTATTCATATGGTTTTTCCACCATTTAAGTGGATTATCCTCCAGAGGAGTTTTTTTTTTTCTAGATACATCTGAATGTTTTTTTGAAATTTCCTGTGATATAAATTCCTCTTCATCACTACTAGAAGAAAGAATATTGCTCATGTCTTCTGATAATATTACATTGGAGAAAGTTGAAAATGTTTTTTTTCTTATGTAAGGTTACTTCAGTTTTAGATCTAGGCTGTGCCATCTTTGTACTTTGAATATCTCAGCATTTTTGTCCAATCGACACTATTATTATTATTTTCTATCACAGTTTGATGAGTAAAAAGTTTTGTTTTATATCTATATAGGGTTCATTATTGTAGTTGCGGCATAAAAATCGTTATTTTCCACAAGACAAGACATTTTTTGCAATTTCTTCCAATAGAGTTTCTTTTATTTTCATTACTCCCTGCTCTTCATGCGATGAAAGTATTTTTAACTATTATTTGCGTTAATTTATTCGTTTGTATTCTGATAAAAATTTCACACCAAAAATGCATATGTTATTGCGCCATTTCTCGAATGCGAAACATGATATTCGATCCATCTCGATATATATATATATATACTATATATACTATTATAATAATATATATAATATATATACTATTTAATATATATATATATATATATATATATTATAATATACATATTATATATATAATATATATAAATATATATATATATACTTATATTACATATATATATATATATATATATTAATATATTATATATACAGTATATATATATTATATATATAATATAATAATATAATATATATATATATATACTATATATATATATATATATATATATAATTAATAATATATATATATTATAATAATATATTAATAATATATATATAATATAATAATATATAATAAAAAATTATAATGTATTAATATATATATATATTAGTATATATATATATAATATATATTATAATTTATAAATATATATTATATATATTATTAAGTATATTATATATATTATTAATTATTATATATATATATAGTTTATAATATTATATCTATATAATATATATATGATATATATATATATATATATATATATTTATATTATTAGGGGAAAAGAAACAAATAATGGAGAGAAGATGTAGGATTATTAAAAACTAGAAAATATATAAAGGACAGTAGAAACGAATATAAATCTAAACTTTGATTAACTACCTTACAATCATGGCTGCGAAGCCGGTAAAGTTTTTGCCGGTTACGACTCCGGCTCCGGGTCCATCATTTTAAAATTTGCCGGCTCCGACTCCTATTTCGGCTTCAGTATTTTAAAATTGTTCGGCTCCGACTTCATCTCTTAGTTAAAATTTCTCCATTTACACATAGTCATTAATTCTCTAGGATACAATATTTTTATGTTATAATCATGGTGTCTCAGGAAGCCTTTCCTCCCAAGAATTTTTTTACTTAGTAAAAAAATTTCGGTAAGATATTTTATGCTAATTACTCCCTAAATAATTATTTGTAAGCACTTTGTAAGAATTTTTTAAACTATCACTATCTTTTACCTTTCGCTAACCTAATTGCTCCCTAAATAATTATTTGTAAGTATTTTGTAAGCAATTTACAGATACATAGAAACCTCGAGAGCATTTTCGAATAAACCTTAAGGTTAGAAACCCATTAGATGGCTCTTAATATTAAATCACTCATTTAAAGCCGTATTTGTTTTTGTATTTGTGCTTACGAAACATAAGAAATGCTCGAGTTTGTGTTCTATTTTGTCAAACTTAGCGCAAAATCGGTAAATGTCAACGATACGCGAATCATTCGCTTAATTCTTTAAGGTTTGTCTATTTCACCCGATTCTGGATACTTGCACGTTTATTACGAACAAAATGTAACAAACAAAGATGCGGCGTGGTAGGAGTCCCTTTGAACTGATGAGTTTCATTCAATAAAATTAGCTTTAATTTAATTTCTTCTAAATCGATAAACTCCATCACAAATTCACAATAGTTGGATCAGTTTATTTGTAAACATATCATATGGTCTATTTTTATTTCTAGTTTTTACCACAGTGGCCTCTCATCACGTAGTTAGATATTTATTGTTGTAACAAAAGTGACTTTTATGAGAATCGCGTTACATTTACGATTCTGTCTGCTGCATAACACAACTGGGTCTGAGCATTCTTTATTATGCGAGATAAGCACACGATGAAAAAACGAAAAAACGGTCTACAGTACATCACTACAATGACTAACAAATATATATATCTGCACAATTGTGTAATCTATATGGTCTTACATATTAGACATATATTTGTTTGTTTTCAAAGATTTTGTTGCTTCCTTAGATTTTAGTTCATGTAGACTAGATAAAATCCAGCTCTTGAGTTGTGTTATATGGTTTTATTCACATATATACGCACTTATACTATAAAACTTAGTAGGTAATTGAGATTAGTTATGATCCTCAAGAGAATATGAAGGTATATGATCCGATTGCATTAGTAGGAATAGAAATTGGACAATTTACCAGACAAATGTTGGCGAGTGTAATGTTCAGGTGAGTGTTTTAGCGACCCTTGATTGATAATTCGTGAACCTTTCTTTTATGCCTAGTGAATTCTGGACATTATACCCATATTTGGCAAACGTACATATCCATAAATTTATAAATATAAGGATAAATATACGTGGAGCCATATATGTTTTTATATCCTCATCTAATACGGTACTAAATAAACATTAAAATCAGAAGAGATTATAATGAAGTAAAATAATAATTTTATAGTTCCTTTTAAAGCTGCAAATCGACGGCACCTTGCTTCCTTTGCCTGGTAAAGTCTAATAGACTCCACCATTGTTAGTTGCTATTTTCTTTATATTATGTTTTTTACGATAAGAAAAGTTCCACTATATACGTGTTTTGAGAAGAAAAGTTAAAATCTCCTATCAGCCTCTATTGTTACATTTATTAATTTCTACGTTATAATTATTATAATAATATTATATATATAAATATATATATAATAATATTATATATATATATATATATAATATATATATAATATATATATATATATATTATAATATATATAACTATATATATATAATATATATATATATATATATATAGTTCAGAGCTGGAGGCTGCTATAATTCTGGGTGACTAACCGCTCTGGTAATTAATATAACTTTATAATATATATATATTACTATTATTAATATATAATATTATATAATATATTATATTATATTATATATAATATATATATATATATATATATATATATACTTATATATTATATATTATATATAATATTATTATATTTATATTATATATATTTATAATATATATATAATATATATATATATATATATTATATTATTATATATATAAAAAATAAATAGAGGATCCATTTCAAATTTAGGCCTATGCATTAATCGGCCAATATTCCTAATATCTGGGTGTGGCCTAATAAAAATACGTACTGAAATCTGCTATTAAAATATCACTGGCTATTAAAATAATATACTCTTGTACTTATTTTTTTCTATATAAATGAATAGCGATATATTAGTACACTTTCACTATAAAAAGTTAACTAAATAATTAAAAAACTTTTTGAACAAAGGTCATATTTCCAACAACCAATGTTTTATAAAAAACTTTGTTTTGTACAACAAATGAATATCATCGCGAGCCGCCCGTTTTGCCTATTCCCGATTTCAGAGTGTAGAACGGGCGCCCCTTCTGTGACGTTTTACATGACGTCGACAGTGCGCCAACGGGCTTCATTAAAGAACGATGCATCGGCGCCTGAGTGCCCGTCCGGGCTGCAGTCGGGCTTCTGGAAACGCAGCTAATATTTCTTTTCTGTTGGCAACCTTGTAGCTGCGATAGTAGGCTATGTTGATAGGTAAAAAAAAAAAAAAAAATTATATATGATAGCCTGATTGAAAACGGTCGTCCGTTTTTCGTTTTTAACTTTTAGCCCAATGACGAGTGATTGGAAGGTAGGATTAAATAGGGCTACAATAAATACTAAACGTCTAGGCTATTTTAAGAACGAATAAAGCTATAAAGATGGGAAATAGGACAGTGAGTATTTTAGTGCTTAGGTTTGATGCAGTTGTGGTTCTTTATTTGGTTATTTCTTGGTTAATATGTTGCCACTTTCTTTATGTAAGCAAAGACCTGATTAAACAATATTGAATATTCTTTTGTTTATGGGAAGCTATAAGGCCATATATCTTAAGCTATAGTTTTTGCCATTTGGTTTTTGAGGTATTTATATATTGAGATTACCCATCGACAACAAAATTGAGACAAAGTACCTTAAGGGTGTGGTGATGTGGTTGTGCTGAGTCATGTTTGATAAATATTTAGTTTGATCGGACAGTCTTGATAGGGCCATGTTAATTTTTATTTTTTATTTGGTAATTATGTACAATAACTCCCTTATAACAGATTTTTATGAAAATCACAGCATAGACTCTAAAAAAATAGTGAAGAGAAATAAAAACCAAATTATTTGGCGGTCTCTTTAGGAAAAAAAAAGTTACAGCTCTAAAGTTGTTAGGAAATCCCAATAGTACTACTCCAACACAAAAAATCGATACACCACCAGGTTAGGTCTCATTCTAGGTTCTAGTACCAAGTTTTTGAATTATAAATTTGGTTGGTAAAAAAAACATGGATCTATGTAGAATTAACAAATCTTAGTCATAACCTTGAACTAAGGATGGCCCTAAAACGAGCACGAGGCCTACTAATTTTTTTTATATAAGAAAGTCTATGGGAAAATTTTTTAACTTTCAGAGGCTCTACATACTTTTTTTCCTAAAGAGACTGCCGATTTTCCGTTTTCACTATTCTTCATTATATTTTTTTAGAGTATATCCTGGGTGTATATTTTGACAGAAAAATTTCAGTTTTTTCCATCTGCTATAACAATCTATGGGGTTTTTTAACAAACTTTTGAGATGGCTGTAACTTTTTTTCCTAAAGAGACGCGCCAAATAATTTGTTTTTTTATTACTTCATTCAACATATTTATGTTTATTTTAGAGTCTAGTGCTGTTTTGATGTTTCCACTAAAAATCCCTGTTTTAATTAAGGGGTGTATTGTACATAAATTGACTAGCTCTGTAATATTTTTGTCCACTATCTTTTCTACATTACCAGGGGACACTACTTTGACTTTAACAATTTTTTCCAGAGTTATAACTGCAAATTATAAAATTAGGTAATGTGGAGAGTTTTTCCTAAGTCCACCAAAATTACATGAACATAATATTTACAGTTATATCACTATTTAATGATAATAAAACATAATATAAAAAATAATTACTTTGAAAACTTCTTCCTTCGCGCCTAATTTTAAGTTTTTCTATAGTCTTTTAATTAAAAATATAAAAAAATAACCTCTTACAAAACACTCTATATTATATTAGGGTTTTATTCCATGTAGGATGAAAAAGTCGAATTTTGGGTAAAAGTAACATTTCTGAAATCACATTTTCTCAAAGATAGAAATATGAACAAGAAGGGATTCATAAATGTATTACAAAAAGCTTGAAATTAAGCGTAGAATAGGTTTTTATATTGTTAACAAAAAGATGATATCATAGATATTTCAGCTACCAACGGCATAAGCGAACTGCTCAACTTGTATCTTCAAAGTCTATAATTTTCTAGTTTTTTTTTTTTATTTTTTTTTTTTAAAGTTTTTTTTTTAATTTAAGTTCTTCCAATTCAGTAATTGCCTAACTT
>JABUQX010104915.1:25000-34017 GCA_015478945.1 Trachelipus rathkii | reverse complement strand
CCGCAGGGAGATATAGTGTTGTTAGAATAGATGTGTGAATTAGGCAAAGGATGAAGTGCTATTGCAATAATCGTTGGTGGATTTGTAAAGGGCAGTCTTCTGGCGTGCGACTATAGGGTCTTACATTGAGGGTTACGTTATTGTTGATCCTTCTTCTGTGTTGTTAATTGTTAAATCTGTTGGAGCAAATATTCTTTAAAACGTTTTCAGGATTGGCGTGTTAGGTGTGAGAGAATTGATAAAATTGGAGGTCAATGAAACAGTTAATTGAGAGTAGTTAATTAGTGGTGGTGAGGAAGAAATGGTTTGATAAGATTTCAACATCCAAATATAAGAAGGTTCTCGTGAATAGGTTAAGTGAAAAGGATGGATGATGAGTCAGTTGGTTAATAAGAAATCGCGATATATATAGTTATTATTAAAGTAGTGTTGTGGAATGATATTCGCCTCGCTCGGGAGAGCAGAAGAATAAAGTTGAGTATGAGTTCAAGTGAATTATCCAACGCGATATGTTCTTAAAGCGATGAGCATATAATGATAATTTTTGTCAGATGTTGGGGACTGCGACGATTGGAAGGAAGGTTGCTGTAAAAGCATATGAGTGGAATGGTTATTGTTGAACGGGGCAGTATCAGACACGTATACGATGGCCCCACGTGAGCAGGGAATGAACCTACACTGACGATACAAAGCATAGATTGAAGGGTCACGTGCGCTGGTCCATGAAGCTCTAGGGTGGATTTTTGACATGTGATCGAGTTCTCAGCTAATAGGTTATCTAACGTGTAAGGTAGCAGGGTTAAGACTTGGTGCTTTCTTTTTCGACTATGTCATTTATTCTTTCATACTTACTCTTTCTATTTCGGTGCATGTCGCGCGCCTTACCATACAATCATTGCAGGGGAATGAAAAGGTAGGTCTGATGGTCAAGAATTTTCATAGGCTATTTATTATCATACTTTCCTTATTTTCGTCTGCCACGTGAGCCTTGGGGGTATGGTGCGTGACATGCATCGGAGATAGAAGAGGAAGTAGTTAGGAAGGAACTAATGACAGATAGTCGGAAATAAGGAATAAGTCCCAGCACTACGGCTCTCTGCTCTCCTCGTATAACTATTAGGTGAAGAACTCGCGCTAGTCAGAATAATCAACCCTAGAGCTTATCGTGGACACGGAGCGGAACCCTCACTTATGAGCATAATCCGTCAATGGTATTGGGGGATCCCGTGGCGCATGGTTGGCGCATTAACAACCCCCTCAATGAACAACAAACCCCGCACATTTTCACTCCTATTGGTATGCACCTTTATTCTCGCCGTCTAGCAAAACCACATTCTCTCTTCAGACATTAGTGTTAACTGATCAAATTCCCTTTTCTTGGTTTCTGCCCAGCCAGGTCTGGTGAAAGTATCTCAACTACACGTCTCCGTATATCATTATCTTCCGCATTAACCAATCCACGTTCCGGGTAAGTTCCTTGGCAGGCGAAGCAAACCCCCCTCGGGGAACGGCTACTTTCTATTAATTGCCTATCAATATTAAACCCGGCTTGTCTGCACACACGACATAAACTTTAATTACGTTCTTATTTTTTCTTTGCATTTTTATTTCAATTTTTTCACGCCTAACACGAAACACGCCCCTTAAGAAATGTTCTATGGATGTTTTTACTGTGTGATAACTTTAGAGGGTATATACTCATTATGCATCAGAACACCATAGTAATCACTTACTATGATCAATTAACCACAGGTAACACATACCTTCCGTGTACGGACCCTAGCGCACTCATGACTTAGTCCTCTTTACATAACTTACGCATTGATTAATTGTCACCAGTCACTCTTTCCTGGCCATTCTTCTATCTATAATTTTTCTGCTACTATCACTCTGCAGTCATTCCGCTATTCGCTCCTTTTCATTTTGTTCCCTACAGTAGGTTCCCCTGATATCTCATTCTAACCTTCGAGCTTTGCTATCCTAGATAGAGATTTTATATTCCTCTCCAAGTCCCAGTTCTATTCTTCCTTCCAAACTTTCATTTTATGCCTCTTCTTCAGGTCCTAGCTGATGCCACCTTTTAGTATTTTTTTCCTCCTTATATATCTCCAAACATCTTTCTTTTGAATACTCATCATTCGCATCTTTAGCTAAATCCCAATCTAGTTCTTATTTTACTTTTAACATCTGCTTGCATACCTCTTTTCATTTCCACCACTTCACTGTTTAACATTTACTAATCCTACGATTTAGCTACATACCACATACTTCCTTTGCAGCTACTAAGCAAACTGCTTCCTTTCATTAAGCTCCAATTTGTTCAGTTTAACTGATTTCAACATGTCACCTGTATTTACTTGCGAGTACTCTTAGATACTTTATTTTCTTATTACTCTTGATCATTAACTTCTCAGCCATCCTTAAATCTCTAAATCCGCTTTCTGTATCACCTTCCTCTCCACCAAGCCCCCACTAACACTAACTTTATTTTACATAGACAACATAAGATTTCGCGATAATTGCCGAAATCCTATATTCCCTTCACGTGATTTTAACATCCAAACACACTACCTTCAACAATCTCCTTCTATCAATCCCAGACACAAAATAATTGCATACTTCACGTGGACACCATCCTAACGCACACCTTAGACTCTAGATATATACTATCGTATGGATACTCTTAGTTTACGAAGGAGAGTTTACTTAACCATCCACATACACCGTTCATCCTCACAATGAAGTCAATTCATCCTTCCTAAGCCATTTTCTCGATTTTCTCTCCAGACACAGATCAAAACTCACGCTGTTGTACATCAATCTTTTCCTGATCAACTATGCCAAACCATATGTAGGTCTCCACATGAATCATTACTGTAAGCTCCTATCACACCATCCAAAACTCATTGCAGACTTATCCCAGAAAATCGTGCTCTCTTTCAACATTTTCCCTTGTGTTTTATTGATAGTATTCAATGGTCGTTATAGTATATAATATAGTATCCCATAGTTATAGATTAACTAGCTTAACTACCATCAGAGTATATATAATATATTATATTAATTATACTATATAAATATATATATATATATATATATATATCTATAATACTATATATATATATATATATATATAGTATTATATAACTGTATATATATATATCTATAGCTATATATACATATATCATATAGTATATATATATATATATTATTATATATAAATGTATTAGATATATAACGTATATATAATACATATATATAAAGTAAGTATAGTATATGTATATATATATTAATCCGCCTGATGAACTTTGGCGTAACAATACCTGTTACTTTAGAGCTTACCGTACTTCTGATTTATGCGGTGGACTGTTGATAAGAGGACAACTATTAACCTCCCCCGCCAGTCTTATTAGAGCGAAGGATGGCGTGCATGGATTACCTTATAAGTATATATTATATTAATACGTACTAGTAGGCTAAGTATGTATAGTGCGACACGAACTTATCTACATTATCACACTATACTATATATACATATATTATATATATAGCTATTAATATATATATAAAGTAGTCACCTAGAATATTGTAGTAGTATGTATAAAATATATAGTAATATAATATATATGTACCTAACTGAGAATACTGGTCACTACTTGGTGATGTAACATGGTTATGATAAACTTGCGTAATATAATTGGGTGCTAAAGTGTTTCATCTCAGGATTCGAGAAAAGTGGCAAGCATCCTCAGTGTGTCCGAAAGCGTGTTCCCAAATCTTTGTACATTCCTAAGTTCTTAGAGTTCATCTCAGGTCTCTGCAATTAGATCTGTGACAAGTATACATGTATAATAATTAACGAATCGAAGCATCATGGATGCCGATCAGTGGGCAACCCTCGGTCCAGGAATTGCCTGCATATCACCTCACGGCACTCACTCCTTATCATAGAAAAATTCCTGTTAATTTCATTAAGTACAAAATACATATTGATTCTATAGTCTTAAGTATTGTAAATTGATATTGATACGTTTAAAAATACAGATTTGAAAACACAACCTTAAGAAAACAGTTCTACTAATTAGCCAATTAAGAATAAAATATGGTAGATTAGTAGCACCTGATAATACTTACATATGTGACCTTTTTACTCGTTTCTTATTCGGAGGTGATGTGACTATCTGCGTAGGAGGTTCGGGAACAACTGTAGCAGGAGTTAATGAAAATGCCAATGAAGATAATGAGTTATTTGTCTTTCGACCACTGTAAACCTTAAAAAGAAAGAGAAGATTACTTGCTAAATTATGGTTGAAACAGTTTTGTCTTTATAAATAAATAAGATTATCTCCCCCAGTTAGGTAGTAAAGTAAAGTAGAAAACAGAAGAAAAAAGTAGCGATTAGTAAGAAAGAAAGGGAACTAAGTTTCTGCAACGATTAGTAGGAAAGAGTTAGAGGTACTAAGCCTTTAAAGAAAAAATTTCCAACACACATCTCGTAATGGAATTATTCATAAAAATTTTAGTTAAAAGCCTACACCAATCATTAATACAGAGCAGCCAGCGATTAGTTAAGAAGTGTTGTTAGAGGAGCCTGGTCCTTAAAATTTTGCATTTTGAAAAGAAACTTTAAATAAACTTTTCAAGCAATACGCTGTAAGATTCAAAGAATTTAGACGCTGGCACTACTAATTACATATACGACTACGCCATCGAATATATATATACCATGAGGTTTATAAGTCGTCGTTCTACTTCGTCAGAAAAGGTATCTAAAAGACACGTATTTCTGTGCTTAAGCCGTCAGACTGCCACAAACTGGTTATTCTAATAGGTGAATGGATGACTTTAATCACCGTGGTGATTGATGATTTAGGCGATGATATCAGGATTTCCAGATCCTTTCATTTTTCATTGGCCAGATGAATAAACATGTGGTAGATATGGTGGTCAGATTCCTATTGATCTGGTGATGAGAGTTTTTTTTCTTTAAGACTGAACGTGTAAGATATGCTGCATCGTCGTCGATCACATGAAAGCAGAAAGAGTCCATAACCTCTGACAGGCCCGACAATTATGTTAAATCTCTCGTCCGAAGAAATCGTCGTCTGAGTCTCGATCAGGCACACTGAATATATATAAGACTAATACGTAACGTTATAATACGTTCATAGCCCCTATATATAACTAGCCCATATATGACCGGTCAGTCACACTAAGACACATAGTATCACATAAATAATATATTATATATTTTATAGGTTTTATATATAATATTACTACCCTTGTAATATTATATTTTTGTCTGTACTCAATTAGTATCTACCATAGACTAAATTCTATGCATAATATATATCTTTATATATTAATCTTAAAAAGCTCATTACACTACACTCTCCATGCCTCCCCACACAAGGGAGTATTAGGAGGAGTGCGTACTTATACTACAGTAACACGAACAATAATAGTAGACAGAGTCAATATGAACTAGGTCAAAAAGATATACTTACATCCCTTACTTACCATCGTCCGTTCTTATCATCCCTAAGTGAGAACCATTCGCAGTCAGATAAAGGTATCCTAGGTTTCGCGGAGCTCGAGATGGTGGGCTCCGACTGGTGGGTCCATTCTTTGCGTAAATTAGCGGTCATGCTACACTGGGACAGGTATCTTATGCAACTGATCACCATCTACAGGCAACCACAACTCACTCGCGCGTAGATCTTTATCATTCCTAATTAAGCACTGTATTCTTTGTCGGCTTCTAGTCAAGCCTCAGCCAGGTGGCCTATAGTGGCCTTTCAGGGAGCCCTTCAGATTCATCGCTGCGGCTGGAATTCACACTTCGAATTTTTCTATCTCGGTTTGTCTCTTCAGCTGGTTGATTCTCACATAGACTACACACATAGTATATTCGACCATTCCATGTGGGGCTCTTCTTAACCACAAACAGTCCGACTAATGCATCACCATTGTACAGCTTATCGAAACTGCATAATGAATACAAATTAACATATACTCATTGTATATCTCACGGCATGTTAATGGTTTTTTCTTTCTTATAAAATCCACACACACTCCTAACGAGTTGTTCGATGTTGCCTCATTTAGTCTCTGTCTCCCAGATCTTAACACGATCTTCGAACAGATTATTCTTACTTCATTGCATGCTGAACAGATATTCTCCTTAGATCTATATCTAGTTAACCCAATCCCACCAGAATGATTGTGTTGCACTACTCATAGGCATCCATTTTTATATCTTTCACAGGTGAACTACAAATCAACCCCGCTGCTCATGCAGAACCGGCTAGTATAAAATTCAGAACTTTGTTCTTTTCTCCTTATTGCATTCCTCCAAGGAATTTAAATTCATTTTTGTACTCTCATATTGCCTTCATTCCTATCAAAAAACTTCTACTCACATTCTTATGCTCTCAAGTTAAAACATTAAGTCATCGAGTTTGTATCTTAATCTATTTATTCGTATCACGATCTATGAGTGAGTAGTTTAGAGGCTCGTTCTCTTATATATTACTTTCATAAATGTAGTAATATTAGTTACTAACAAAAAATATATCATTTTGTAATACATACTATATTATATATTATAAATTTAATCTATAATTTTGAAGCGCTATTGTATAACATTATTTGTTGCAAGTAAAAGAACATGTACTTCATGTCGTAATTAAACTTATATTCAATTCGTTATTTTATGTTAAATATGTAAAATATTTAAATATAGTTTATCTAAACTAAAGGAGCTATTACGAATTTTTACAACTACTACTACTGCTACTATTACTAACTATTACTCTAAACTACCCTGACTATGGGCTATTCTGTACTGAATAATTAATATAATAATAAAGAATACCTTCCTATAGTTTTATCAGTATTAATTATATTCTATGTTTTTACTACTTTCACTTCTCTCATTATCTAAGTTGAACTATTTTCACTCTCACTGTGATTTTCTTTTCTACCTTTTTCAGACAGTGTCACTATTAGAACCTTATTTCATCATTCTGGGAATTCTTCTTTTAATTCCGTCTCCCTTTTGGCTTTTAATCTACATTCACTGTCTGACAACTTCATTTCTAAGTCTTCCTTTTATTTCTTCCTTTTCTTCATCATATTACATTTCAACTTTAATCTACTAGTTTCTTTTCTTTCTCTGTTCTTCGCACTTGTTTTCCTTATTTTTTCGTGTCCTGATTTCTTCGGTTCTCTTCTCTATCTATTTTCAAATCGTCCATCTTTTATTATCTTTTAGAAAAAGTTTATCTTTTATAATAATTTAGAGATGGAGCGAATATTCTCATTTAAATTTCATCTACTACTTGGATTTTCATTTTTTCTTAATCCTGTCTTCGTCCTTTTCTTCCCTTTTGCGCTCACTATCCTCTTGCTCTCCTTCCTTCGTTGCGCTCTCTCTGGTTCAGTCTAGATTTGTGTTTGCGTCTTAAGCTCCTCTTCAATAGTCTTCACCTACTGGTATTTTGCTCTTCTTGCTCCTGAACGGTTGAGTCCAACACTCCTTCCGGAGTTTATTGCTTACCTCGGGGCCTCTGTGCTCTTCACTCAACTTCCAGTCGGCCAGTCCAGGCTTCTCATCTCGATTTCTGCTTTCTCCTATGCTGCGGGACCTTTCATTCTGTATGCCTCTTTTTCCCTACCATGTTCACTATTGCTGGCTTTCCCTTTTTATCCCGCTATACGAGGTTTACTGTATCTAAAATTCATCATCTGCTTTTTGCTTGTTGACTCTGTAAAGCGGTAAGAATTTAAATTCTAGTTGTAAATATGGGCAGGTAATATGTATAAATCAATTTCAGCGGTGCTGTCTACGGGGCAGAAATTGATCACCTTGCTGCACTGTTTCTCTAAGCGGAATTTCTCGCGAATAACTCGATTTGTCTACCTACATACTGATCATTCATTTTTTAACGTAACGTTTCAAATAATCTTACTCACCCTTCCCAATACGTAGGTTGATGTATACTAGTAAAGTGAATAGAGTATATATAACATCTGGTTGTAACAGGATAACACTAAATACTTCCGTATATCATTATATTAACCATTACATCATTTCTTTTTATTATATGGTTTATCTGTATATTAGCTTGTATAGCTTATTATAGGCATTGTAATACGGCAATATATCATATTGGTACCTATGATTCAAATTATATAATATTAGTAATTATAATATAATATAATAGTATTTATTATATATGCATATCTTCGTATTTATGTTATGGCTATTTTGACATATAACAAAAGTAAATACTATACAATTATTTAGTATATTTTTAATGTTCTGGATATAACATTTTCAGACTTCCCTGCGATTGAGGCGCAGGTACTCATGAGAATCGTAAAAACTTCGTGTACTTTCGTTCTAAAGTTTGTCAAAAGTGATGTTTTTTCAAGAACGTGACTCCACTACCTGTCTGATATGAAGATACTTGTCTACCTGATTACAAACATTTTCTCTCCCATCTTTGCGCCCTCATCGTGTATGCGATCAACTTGAGTACTCCCCTAAAGTAGTATTAATAAATAATTAATATAATATATTAAATATATTAAATAATATTAATAAATAATAAAATGATTTTATAATTGTCTTTAAACTGTTAGTTAGATAAACATTATTTATAGATTCATAAAATATTTTAACTGTGTAACACAAGTTTTATTGAGTCTTGAGAATCCAAATCAGGATACTGGTGGATATAACAATTTCTGAAAAGGGTCATAACTAATACTGCATATTTCACAGTGTCCGAGTTGCTCTGACTCCTGCTGAAGTTGCCATCTTTACTAATTAGGTTATAAGAATAATTTGGGTTACATGTAGTTAATGTACATTTTATTTTTTACATAACATTAGCGTATAACAACTAGTCCTTAATTAACAATTATAGTATTGTATAAAAGAATAGGGACAATTTTTATTTAAAC
The DNA here is from genome assembly GCA_015478945.1 of Trachelipus rathkii. NCBI lineage: Eukaryota > Metazoa > Arthropoda > Malacostraca > Isopoda > Trachelipodidae > Trachelipus > Trachelipus rathkii. The sequence goes on along the minus strand of JABUQX010104915.1, from coordinate 25,044 downwards.
TCCTAAGAATTAACAACAAATTTTCATTGAACTGTATTACCACA
>JABUQX010104915.1:0-12500 GCA_015478945.1 Trachelipus rathkii | reverse complement strand
TTTCATTCTCATGGATGTAGATTGTAGAATGAGTATAAAGTCTCACCTAAGAAAATTTCCGGATAACCTAGGCGATGTTAGTGATGAGCAGGGTGAACGCATCCATCAAGATCTAAGTTCATGGAAGGACGTTCCAGGGCAAGTGGATATCAATATGATGGCCGAGCTATTGTTGGAGCTTGATGAGCGAGAAATTCCAGACGCTATGCACAGTAAGATCGTCTACGAAGAAAAACTTACTACCATCGTTGGGGCGGCGGGCTATGTTTACATTTAAACTAAACCCATTCTTGCTATTACATTCATTGTGTACCCATATTACCTCTTTATTCATAGTTGTATTATATTTTTAACATATATCTATCAAAGACATTTATCATATCATTGCGATTTGTTTCTCTTCCTTTCAATATATCCTAATTATATATAATATAATAATATATATATATATATATATATATTATATATATATATATATATATATATATATATATATAATATATATATAATATGCTAATATATAATATAAATAATAAATATAAAATATAGTGATATATATAAAATAATTACCTCAATAAACAAATGACAATAAAAAGTAAAAAGTCATAAAATTTCATTACCTTGTGTTACACACATTATCTCACAAATGCGATGTGCATATGCCAAAAACGATTACATTTTTCGGTATCAGCACAAATAATCAAATGCGAAACCCGTCCAAAAATTTCATGTTTACCATTAATACAAAAAATAATTAAACAAAAAGTAAATAACTATTTCTGTACCTATAGCCAAACCAAATTCACATATTTTATAAAATAAAAAATCGGAAAATTCGAAAAGTCTTTCGTATTAACGAATTTAAACTAAACAATCATATTGAATAAGCCTAAGTCAAAATAACAGAACCATTAGCAGTTTCTCCATTTTCTAAGGTAAATAACCTTATTTCTTGAATGGCTCATAGAATTTTCCTCCGTTCTAAATATTCTTCACTTTCGACTGATGACGTGGATGAAAGGGATTTTATTGCTAGTTTTTTCACAAATCATAAAACTATTTCCAGTGTTTTTCCACCAATTGAAGGGAATATCCATTAATCTTTCACTAGGTTCAAAGTAGGCAAAACGTATAATTTGTACCTTCTTGGATTAATCCGCTATGTAGCCTTTTAACCCTTCATGTACAATAAATCACATCGTGCAGAACCCGCTCAATAGACTTTCTTTTTTCACTCTCACTTTCTTTCGTGTATGACGTTTTGAAGCCACAATTTCTTTAAAACAATCCATTAAGAAGGGCGAAAATCCGGAACCTTCAGCTTCCACTTTCCTCCACATACAGGGAATCATCGCTAACAGGAAGAGTCCAGGAGCTAAATTTCATGCAATTTCTTTCCATGCCTCAACGACCATATTTTTTTACTTGATCATCTGCATTCATGTTGAAAAATTTTAGCTTGAACGCAGATTCTAAAAGAAAGTAGCTTACACAACAAAGATTAAATGATCACATAGAAACTTAGAAAGTCTTTTTTCTACTGATTCTTAAGCTCTTCAATGAGTGTAATTATTCCACTGAAGGTTTTGCTTTTAAATGCCTTATTTAAAAATAGATTATTGGCTAAAATGGAAGGATCACTTGGGCGACGTTCCTTCACGTTTAATGCTTGTTTAAGTGATGTTGTCAAATGGCTCAAGTAAAAGAATAAATTTTGCCACTGAAATCAGTCAACATTTTCTGATGCATTCAGCAGCGTATATGAATAAGGGAACTTTTTGTTCAAACAATCTTTAAGCATATCATAAGTTCTGTTCCAGCGTTTAGAAACGTCTTGAATTAATTTGATGCTGTTTGACATTCAGCTGCATCTGAAAAGTTTTAAGCTTGCAGCTGCCGTTGCTGAATGTGAAAATGAGAGGATATGCTTCTGCTGCAAGTAAATAAAATATCTTTAAACAGACTTCTGACATAATATCGAATCGTGAATGCATAGTTGCCAAACATGTGAAAAAAACATGAAATGATAGCAAGCCCACTCTCCATTATTACCACCTACCATGTGGTCCATTATCCCGTATCACTAAAGGAATTCTATTTTTTAGAATATGGAAAAATGTCAGAGGCCCTTATAGGATCTGACAAAGACAAAGATTTTACCATATTGTGAAAAATTTGCTTTCTATTTTAATTTTTTGAAAAATAAGTTTCTAAAAATTTCAATTTTTAAATTGAAATAAATCTTTCCCTTGTGTTGACTAATTTATTGTTAAAAAGCTCAATATTCGGCCCGAATAGTTCGGCAAAAAGCCAGAATACCGAATATTCGGTATCTTTGGCCGGAAAGTAAATAGGCCGAATATCGAATACTTACCGAATATTCGGCACATCCCTAAATATATATATATATATATGTCTAATTTATATTTGGAAGTATTCTAATAATTAAACTTAATTATTTCTCTTTTATTATTATTATTATTATGATTATTATTATTTATATTATTATATATATTATATTATATTATATTATTTATTATTATTTATTATTATTATTATTATTATTATTTTATGATTTATTTATGTTATTATATATTATATTAGTTATTATTATTTATTTATGATTATTATTATTATTATTATTATATTTACTATTAGTTATTTATATTATTAAGTATATATATTATTATATATTATATTTATAATGTATTACGATTTTTGATTGACCTTAAATTTACAAGCCTCCTAAATGCCACCCGAGAAATAAATTTCTTTCAAACAGAAAATTTTCTTTAAAATTGATGTCTTTGGAAAATAAACTACAAATACCAATTTGTGTTTAGAAGTACCCAAGCTTCTCGTCCGCATACACTTCGGACATTTTCAAGGAATAAAGTTTTATTTTAAATTTTAACAATTTTTGATAAAATAAATGTCGTGTAAACTAGTAAATAACAAAACCAAATAATATAAATAAAATTAATAAATTTTTAAAAGTTAAGGAAAATAACTTTATCATGACTTTTTGTGCATAAAGATTTTTCAAAAAATTGGACATTTCCGTTAGTATTTTATGTTTTATCATTGGCCGTTTTATGTTTTCTAATTAGCAACGATTCCCCTAGTCGCAATAATAATCATAAAAATCAATTTTTTTCTTTTATGATGGAGATAGCCTCTTTATGCTGTTGAGTCGGGATTTTTTGTGGTGTTTCTTCTTTTAAATGTTGAAATACTTTACTCGACTTGTGCGGGTATATACTGTATGTTGCGACATCTCATGTTGAGGGTATTCGTTGTTTATCCGATATAAGAGGCGTCTACACCTCCACTTTCAGAACATTGAAATCAGTACACAACGTTACTACTCCCACCATCCGAAAGCGCTTCACGATTAGAGAAGCACGAGCTCAGTGTCAATGGCCTATAGTACGATCTTAATATAAGCTTCTTCACGTGTCTTTTTCTTTAATATGCTGCTTTTTTAAAATTATATTTTATATTTATTTCTTCTTCTTTTTCTTCTGACTGATATTTTCAGTTTTATAATATAAAATATCGCAACTTATCATATTTTGTTTTCATTCATGCCCGTATTGGTAAGTAAAATGATTTAAAAGTGTTGTGTTAAGTTTCTCGTATAAGCCTATACTGGCGGGAAGTTATGTTTATTAGAAAATCTGTGTATCTTTTAATTTCTTTATCAAAAAGGGTCAATCAGACGATATCTTAAATGCTCGATGAACTAATGTCTTTATGGTAGCAATTTTGTAGTTTAGAGGAGTGAAAGAGTCGAAATTCAAGTATGTTCCTTTATCTAATACTGAGATTGGAAAACTCTTTTTTGATGGCGCTCTCTTTAAAACTTTCGGTCGAACAAAATTTAATAACTCAATTTTTGTTCTTTCAAATAGTTTGTGCGGAATAAGCCTCGTTTTCATTTTTATGACCTTGTCCGTTATTTTCGCTTTGTAAGGAAAGACCGTGGATATCTCCATCAAAATAGCGGTTGTAATGGGAGTCTTTTATCTTCCCCTCAAATCAAATGTCCCCCCCCCCTCCTTTCTCCCTTCAAGCTTCGACATTTCACGCCATTTTTATGATTATTAGTGTTGACCATGAAGTTGAGAGATAAGGTTTCGTAAATGCTGACATATGTAAAAGTAACTTCTCAGAATGTCTCTCTATGGAAATAGCGTGGGTTTTATTTCATGATGAAAACATCTTCTACCATAATTATGTAATCAGTTTGCAGATAATTGAAACATTCGTGAAAAGACTTTCAACATTCAGAGATATAATTTTGTTAACATCGAAAGAATATTAATGTTTGATGTGAGTTGTTAAAATCCAAAAAAATTCATCTGTTGATTTAACCATAGATTATTCTAAGTTTACTTGATACTTGCAATGCTAAGTTTGTTTATGTTATTTAGAAGTATGGTATTTAATTTACTACCATTAAATTTCTTAGATTTAATATAAAATAAGAGAGGATTGCCGTAACAAACGAAAGATTCTTTACCATCTAAAATTACAGCCATTAATGGAAGTACGTGAATTCAACGCTGCATGATCCGTGAAATTACAAAATTGCTACCATAAATACTTTAGTTCACCGAGCATTAAGATATCGTCTGATTGGACCCCTTTTTGATAGAAAATTAAAAAAGAATAACACGAATCTAATAAAACAATAACTCCCCCAGTATATGTAATAGACCGAAACCACCTACTAAAGAACACTTATAATAATTTACTTACAATACGATGAATGAAAAAACAAAAATGCATAAGCTCGTATTATATTATAAAACTGAAATATATCAGAAGTAAGATGAAGAGAACAAATTATAAATTTAATATTAAAAAGAGCATATTAAAGCAAAAAGACGGGAAGAAGCTTTATATTAAGATCGTACTATAAAAGCCATTTGAAACTGAGCAATTCGTGCTTCTCTACTCGTGAGGCGCTTTGATGGTGATAGTAACGTTGTGTACCGATTTCAAGGTTCTGTGAAGTGATATGTAACGTGCCTCTTTATATTCGGATACACTACGAAACCGTCTTCAATCATGGATAATGTCGCAAACATAAGTATTATACCCGAGCAAAAATTCAAACATTTTAAAAGTAATAACACCTACATAAAATCCTTGAATAACAGCATATATATATGCTTCTCCATTTCATAACAAAGCAATAAATTGTATTTATGAATTGCGACTAGGGTAATCGTTGCTCTTAAGGAAACATAAAACCAATGATAAAACATAAAAAATAATAACGAAATGTATCCATATTTTTTAAACATTCTTAAATGACAAAAAGTCAATGTAGGTTAACTTTTCAACTTTAAATTATAAATTGTATTATTTTTTTTTGTTATAGTTTACACGGATATTTATTTTATCAAAATGTTAAAATATTTCTAAAATAAACTTATTCTTGAAAAAGTCCGAAAAGTGTACGACGCAAAGCTTAAGGACATATACTAAAATCAATTTTTTTTTTATTCAAGAATAATTTAAAAGAAAATTTCTTCTGTTGAAGGAGAAATATTTCAGGAGGCTTGAAAAAAGCATCAAAATCATAAATTAAAATAAATGCTGATATTGAGTTTTTAGAAATATTATTATTATTATATTATTATTATTATTATATTATTTATTATTATTATTATTTATGATTACGATTATATGTATTTAAATTATATATTATTTATTTTATTATAATTATTGTTTTATTATTTTATCTATATTATTCATTATTATTATATTATTAATTATTATTATATTATTATTTATTATTATTATTAATTATTATATTATTATTATTATTATTATAATAATAATAATAATAATAATAATAAATAATAATAAAATAATAAAACATATATATATAATAATAATAATAATTAATAATAAATATATATAATTAATACAATAATAATAAAATAATAATTATATAATAATAATAATAATAAAATAAACATATTTAAACAGGAGATTATGACATTTCTGATTATCTACTTAATTAATATCACCACCTATAATATCTGCATGAACATAGAAACTCGTCATTTGTTCAATCTTTCCAAGCTAACATTGAAACAATACAGACTATTCTCTCAAGTACAATACAAACACATTTTGACATTATTTTAATCCATTTCTGTAATGAAGTCCAGGCACTTTCATGTACAAATTAAAATGTAGTAGAGTACAACCAAGAGCGTTAACTCAGTACTAAATATATATTATGGAGATACAGTTATATACTCACCCTCTCAATTCGCACTATGAAAAAAATTTCTCTGGAAATGTGTTTTATAAGCCCGCCCCCAAACTTCCTAATGTGAATAGCACGAGAACAGTAAGACTTAACCAAAGATTTGAGAGTTAAGTTGAAAAAGTTTTCTCCTTGACAGAAAAAATAACCAATTAAACACTTTCAAGCCTCACTACGCCCGTTTTTTATAAATTATTCAGAAAGGTTCACAACCGGGGGACTTCCCGTGTATATATATATATATATATATAAATAATTATTTATAGTATAATATATATATATATATTATATATATACTATATATATTATATATATATATAATAAATATATATATTACACAGTATATATATATTACTATAATTATTATATATATATATATAATATTATATTAAGTACAAAACTTATATATCACTAATATATAGTATATATATTATAGATATAATATAATAATATATATATAATATATATATATATATTATATATATATATAAGTAAAATTATATATTTATTAAAGAAATTATATAAAATAAATAAATAAATAATTTTATAATTTATATGTCTCATATATATATATATATATATATATATATATATATATATATTATATAGTATATAGGTTACTCTATTTAGGATAAAATATAAATAAATATATATATATATATATATATAAGTATATATAATATTAATACTTATCCATTAATATATTACTAAATAATAGTTTATTATATATACTATATATATGAGTATTTTAATTAAGAAATACTGAACTATATATATATAATATATTATTTATATATAATATTATATATATTATTATTATGTTTGTTATTAGTCATTCGCAAAACTTATGAAGAATTGCGACGCGAAGTGTGCTTGTTATATAGGATCCTCCTCAAAATTCGGCATAATGTTATAGCCAAGATTGAGTTAAACAGTTAAAATCAGGAAGACTTTATGCCGGCGCGCGCCAACTTCTTGAATTGCTTGAAAGTCACGAATTGAAGTTGTTCATGTGATATGATGATTATAGTAAGGTTCTGTGAGCGAGGTAGTGTTAGCACCAGTTATTATTGATTATCAAAAGTATTCAGTCTATAATTATGTTAATATTTTCTTCCTTGGTCCATGTTTCTATCTGAAATTGCTCCATATACGTGTAAGGTTGCATGTAGTGCACAACCGGGAATGTGAGTAGATAACAAGCTTAGGAAGAGGAGAATTTTCAAATTATGTTTGTGCATGATTTTGTATATAATAGTATTTTAAGGTAATATTATTAGACTAATAATATAAAAATAACTTACCAACAAAAACATCCAACATGCTTCAATTATTTAACATATTACCCTTAAAAAATATATCTAAAACCTCCCAAACATAAGAAACCACTCCCTAAGCAGCATCTATCACATTCCGCCTGCAGCACATGCACCCTTATCTATATCCGGAGAATCAGTGGATCGTAAGCAAGAAGTATAAAGGAATAAACCCATTCAGTACTTCATAACCTTACTCTGCAATAAATTTAACCTACCACAGAACCGTACTGTAGTAATCAATCATCCATCAACGAAAGTTGAAGCAACTCTCAACTCTTCTTTAACCCTAATTTTTTATTAAATTATTCATACAGGCCTAAATCATAAGATCAATGGGTATTTGGGTACAGGGAACAATTTTAAATATTTTGTAGACACTGATTAAACTTTTCTTTTTATCTCGAAGAATTAGTAACAAAATGTCCTGGTGAGGGTCAAAACTACCATGTATATTCTTATATCTTTTATATATCTATATCTATATATATATCTCGTTTCAATACCATTAACAGAAAAATATTTATTAAACAATACAATACTAAATTAAAAATGGCGGTGAACGTTAATGAATACCGAATAACCTCATATGAATATTCTTCTCGGTCACTCTATGTATATATTCATAATTTCACAATAGTAATAATATTATTAAATAAAAAGTTTTATAATATATTCTTTTATTATAAAGGTGGTTAAATTCTATCTAAGGTGTCATAAGGATTGAAATTTCCAATTGCTGGTTAATATTTAAATATAATCTTAATACTTACTGGATATGGTTCTATATCTAGTAAAATCATTTTTATTCCTAAAGGAGACTGAGAACAATAAATATATAATTTTTATTTTTTTTAATATATTTAACTTCACTAATAGAATATTTTTTTAATAGGTACTACTACTATATATAAAAACATTATATGATTTTTTAAATATAATGAAAAAATTCTGGAGTATTTAGAAGCTCACTCACACATATATAGTATATAAATTTGGAATGAATAACCAAGTATATTTATTAATGAATAATAATGAAAGAATTAGTGAATGAGCGAATATAAAATCACGTGAGCTCTCACTATATTATAATATGAGAGTGAGTCACTCTATTTTTAGTAGTAGTAATATAAAATTATAGTTAGATAACTAGCTTATTAAGATAAGTAAAATTATTTACCCATATAGAGATATCATTTATATTAAATATATAAAATATTAAATAGTAGTATATAAGTCGAGCTATACTTCGTGCTATATACGTTATTTATGAGAGGGCACTCAATTATACTAAGAATATGTGACTACATTTTGATAAAATCTTACATTGATCAAAGTAGTATTTAAATAATTATATCTTACATATAAATTATTATCATACTTGTGTAATAACCAATACTAAACTTTAATAATTATACCCTTAGAATTAAAAATAGGGTATAGTATAGTCATACTATGAAATAAATAGTATATGAATATAATAATTTATGTATGTACCTACCCTGGATATACCCTCAGTATATATAATTCACAAAGTAAATTTGGTAAATAAAAGTTATATGGGTAATTTTACCATAACCAATATCCCCTTATTTTTAGAAATAGTAATAGGTATACCCTGTACTTTTTATATATTATATCCTATTATAATAAAATATTAGGTACATATATTTCCTATTTTATATATTCATAAATTCTATATATATATATACATTAATTTATTTTTTAATTTTTTATTTTCTGTATATAATTATTGTATTTTTAAATATATAACCGTTTTGCCTTTGGGCTGAGAGAAAAATGAAAAAAAATAGTCGTTGGTTTAATTAATTTCGTTTGAACTCGCTTTACTATAGAGAGTGTTTGTTTCAAACCTATAAAAACATTAATATTAATGATGTATAATTCTATATAATAATAAAATAAAAAAATATTAAAATTATTATTTAAAAGTAAAAAACAACAACACATATATACAAAAATCCGTTTATTTCACTTCTCTATATAACATAAAAATATCATGGTTTTCTTTTTTTTTTAAATACAAAATAAATATCTCTTTAACCTCAGTTATATAACTTATTAAGTTATATTTACTTCAATACTTTATTTAAAAATAAAATTATTACAATATTTTAATAGATAAATATAATAATAAGTATATATACGCTCACTATATACAACGTAAATAATTAATATTGTTAGAATAATTAATTTATTTAATCTTTTTTGGGGGCAACCAAAAACTAATCAAAATGTTTATTTAGCCACACCTCTAAAATTAATTCGAAGAGGCAAAAAAAATGAAAGGAAGGCGAACAAGCATATTAATAAATTATATCTAAATATTAAAAAACCAGTAATATAAGTCTAAATTTTGCTAGGTTTTTTAATAAGAAATAGATTGATGGAGAAATCTCTCATGTCTCTCTCATATGGACACTATAGGTGATAATAATAATTAATTTATAATACATTTTTATAGTAGATGTTGCTATGGCCTATATAAAAATACCTATAGGTTAATTTTAATAATATAAATTTTTATAATAAATATATAATTATTTAATTAATTTATATATATATATATATATATTTAATATTAATAATTAATAATTATTAATAATATAATTTTATTTGAATAATTTAACTATATATATATATCTATAATATTTATATAGTTTTTATATAATATTATATATTTATAATAGCATAAACCAATATTATATATAAATATTTATTATACCATTAATATATACCAATACATAATATATATTATATATATATAATTAATATATATTATATATAATATAATATATAAATAAATTAAAATAATATATAATATTGATCATATAAGATATGATAATATTTATATATATATTAATATATATATATATATATATAATATATAATATTATATTATATAAATTATAATATAATATATATTTTAATTATATTTATATTATAATATTAATTATTATTAATTAATATATATAATATATAATATATTATATTATTATATTATAATAAATATTATATATATATATAATATATATATTAATATTATATATATTATATATATATATATATTATATTATAATAATAATATATATATATATACCTTATTATCGCTATTATATAATAACTTATATAGTTTCTAGTCTGACTTATTCACCCGATTGCGTAATATATATATTGATAATATTCGGTAGTACCCGATAAATCCTTAAATACCTAGATATTATATATATTAAATATATATATATATATATAATATTAATATAATATATAATATATATATTAATAATATATTAAATTATATTATATAATATATATAATAAAAAATAATTATATAGAACGAAATATATCTATGTTTATTTAAATATATATATTTACATTATATAATAATAATATATTAATATTATTATTTAATATATAATTATATATTTATATATATATATTTAATATATATTATATTAATATTATTATTAATAATTATAGCAATAGTAATAGAATTAAAATATATATATTAATTATTATATAAAGGAAAAGTTTATATTAAATATTAATATAATATAATATTATATTATATTATAATTTTTGGAGATAATTAATATAATATATTACATATATATATTATTATTTATTGATAATTGTAGTACGTTTTTGTTATCGATAAGTCACCCAGATATAAGTTAGTGTTTCCTACTGATATTTAATTATTCCAAATATTGAAATTGAAAGATTTGTTATTACCCCTCAGTAAAAATATGTATTGAAAATAATAGATTATTTTAATACATAATTATTTAAGTCATATTTATTACCCTGTACAAACATATTTTTCCCTTATAAGTTAAAATTACATTAATTTAGAAATAAAAAGCTTTGTGAAAAGTGTAACATAAAGTTCGAAATTACTAAAAGAGTAGAAAAGTGTTTTTATTTATTTATATGATGATAAATAGTACATTGTAGTAAGAGGTCAATGAGATAATAAAAGTTTCTATATGATTTATTTTTTTTATTTAAAAGAAAAATTTTAAGTAATTAAATTATAATTCATTATTATTAAGTGATGCATCTAATTATTAATATGATTATGTGTTAATTATTATGTACATAATGAAAGTTAGTCGATATATATGATATATATATATAATATATATATATATAAATATATATATAAGATTCATCCTCTAACTCGTGTTAATGTATCTCAACTATAACTTAATTTCATAATTTCCGTCTGAAGGGTGAATGTGTGCCTATGTAAACATTAATACTCCTGTAACACGTCTCGTGAATCTCGGAATCTCCTAACTTCGATGTTCTGTGGGCGTAAAATTTTCGTCTTCTGACTACAAGTTAATCTGATGCTTCTGCTATTTGTTCTTCCTAACAGAAAACGATTCATACCCTTCTTTTTTAAATTTACATATGTGTAGAATTCGCGCACGTTGAATCGACTTGTTAATCCTAGTCTTTCCTCATTCCGAGAAAATACTGAGTCGACTCCTCTTTCACACTTTAAGATTCAATGGTACGCTAGACATAATCCTATGCATAGTTAGGTCTAAATCCTACGGAACCCGACGAGTCCCGTCTAGATAGGTTGTACTGTACCGGCTTTTTTATGTGTAGGTTTATGATAAGGTTTGGTAGGTCATAGGGTCTAGGTTTACGGCAAACGACAATCAATCTAGGTTAGGTCTAAGGTCCCTACCGGCCAACCGAATCCCGTCTAGTTAGGCTCGTACTGTACGGCTTTTAGTTAAGGTTAGGATAAGTTTCGTTAGGTACACACAGATTTCCCCAGATATATATATATATTATATATAATAGTGCGTAGTATATTATATATATATAAATATAATAATAGTAGTTATATA